>JAECUM010020450.1:0-32801 GCA_016617855.1 Megalonaias nervosa | reverse complement strand
TATATATACCCCTCTCTACCTCTTGTTGTGACAATGACTTGGTATATTTCACAAGGGCAAGTGAAAGCCAAACAGATAGGAACCCCTGGCTAACTTATGCGAACGACAATGGTGCGTCTTAAACACCTCATGGATCTTGACGACCCTTCGATTCAAACCTTACCACGAAAGAAAAAGGTTGCAAGAGATAAAAACCCAGACAGTTGGTGTCATCAAGAGAACTAGAGACGGTACTGTGCCGTTCGGACACGTACGTACTCCAGAAAACCACGCTGCTCGGCAACGATGTCTCCTTCTCTCTGTCACTTCTACTTTTGTCCTTGACCAAGATATCTACCAACCCTGATTTAACACTTGTGTTTCCTCATTTGATAATTTTTTTAAAAAATACTAAATCCATTTTTAACAGAACTACCCATTTTCGACAGCAGCGATGACGTCTCCTACTGCTCTTACCACTGTTGTTGCACCTACAAAGGTGAGCTTTCCTGAGACCAAATTACAAGACAGGGCAAGTGCGTTGTGAAATTGACTGGATGTATCTAAACAGTAACTGTCAAACCCCTATGTTCTACCTCTTGTTGTGACAATGACTTGTGATACTTCACATTATCTACAGTAGAAATGTTTACAAACCGTACAAAGTTATGTGACTTTAGTTTTTGACACCTGCACAGACTCTTCACTTTACAAGTGTCACGAGACAAATATCTATCCAATTTTTACCATTTTCCAAAACACGCACACACTTGCAACATGACCAGAAATCTGTACTTCTTTATTTGTGGATATCCCACAGACCCATCCCAGCATATAGTGCTGAGTAGGAACTTTAGGAATATCCCTCATTTATTTAGAAATATCAAAGCTTTGATGTGTATTTTCCCTGTTCCACCCTTTTTTAGTGTTTAGGTATGTGCCCTAAAAACACAAACAATTTTGAAAAAATAATTTTGAATTGAGGTTTCTCTCTGTTTATACATTTTATTCAAGTTATTTGTGTATGGCAGATTGCATTCGCATACCTTCTCAAAGTGAGAGGCATTTCTACACAAGTCATTTTCTTTGTTAAATTCGGTTTTGTTGGTTAGTCATCATTCATCTTTAATTCTATTGTTTGATGAATTTCTTTCTTTTTTATATAGAAGATTTAATTTCTCTTTATAGAAGATTTAAGGCTTTCTTTTGTTGTTACGGTATTTATGTTGTTTAGTCTGTTGCTGCGAAAGAAAATATATATAGCAAAGTGCTTAAGTTTGTTCAGTTTTCTTCTATCAAGCTCTACAAAAGGTACCATGTTTTTCTTGAAAGAGATTGAAACTCTAAGTTATGCGGACGTGAAGGAAAACATACCTTTCTTAGTACAGTTTGATGTCTTTGTGTTCATTCTAATCATGATTGTCTTATATATTTGTATTTTAGAGGTATATTTCTTCTTAGGTAAATACATGCATCAATGGACAGACAGATTGGGTCATCATCCTTGAGGTTCACTGAACTTTAGCTTCTTTACTTCATACAAACCCAACTTCACTAGTTTGAAGAAAAATAAAAACAACAAAAACTGCCACTCAGTACTGTAACACTTCTGTCTCTATCGACGTGAATGTGAGTTTGTACGTCAAAATGTTTGAGTGAGATTTTAGAAAATTTGTCAGTTTCAAAACGCGAACCAATATTGTGGCCGTTCAATATCTGATGTGGCAAGAAGAAATGGTATAATACGCAACAGAGGATTTTAAGTTCACACTCCAGTCTGTCTGCACTGCAATGGTAACAACGCAAGAGCGTTGGCATTATTTTGCCACACTACCTTAGAACAAAAGAATGCATCACTCATCATAAACGATTTCATTGGCTATACTTATTTTCTTACTGCGTTCGCTTCGAATTGACTTCAGAAGCTCTTCGCACAGTGGCAAGAGCAGACGTGTTTTTCTGCGCCTGGCCGCCCTGAATTTAGAACCAAACAATGTGTCACTCATTGTACGTGACTTCATTGGCTAACCGATATTTTCCACCGCCTTAGCTTCAATCGGTTTCAGTTGTTATTCGCACGGCGAGAAGATCAGACGCGTTTTTCTGTACCTGACCACTAGTCACTTCACAAACAATAAAACTGACATAGAAACAATCACACCATAGGGCGACTCATGGAAATTATGTTAGTCTTATTACGAAATACATCACGGCTTGTTTGGATGTACTATTTTGTGGGCACTTTTTAATCACATGCGTCTTCAGTTCACTCTTTTTGCTATTATTTAATGGTGCATTTTTTTCTATGAATGTGATTATCTAAGTGGAATGAGTGTTTCTTTGAAACATTCTTAAGGAAAATATATCATAAAAACAAGCATACGTGTCGTGATATTTTTTAAAGTAGGAATAACATTCTCTCTCTCTCTCTCTCTCTCTCTCTCTCTCTCTCTCTCTCTCTCTCTCTCTCTCTCTTCCCGTCATTGTAGTTTTGATTGAAATCCTAATGGAATATGTTCCCGTTTGAAGATACCTCTCCAAAATTGTGATCAGTAGTCACAGTAATTAGGCGAATTGTTCCGTTTTTCTTGTCATTTTTTTTTTCTTTTTCAAAAGCTTAAAAAAATTGTAGAACGATATTTTTCTTCCATCAGTAGATCATTGGATGAAATAAAAGCTTGAGTGGACTTGAGCTTGTACAATTCTGGTATCTTAACTTTATCCTACTTTGGCACTGCAATATGTTGCGGATTTTTTTTTTCTAACATTAGATCTACCGTTTCTCAGAAAAGAAACAATCACACGGCTTTCTCAAGAATGACACAAGTGACATTGCATTGTATAACTCTGACTATGGTTAGCTCTGAATTATAAAGCCAAAACATTCGTTCAAAATTTTTTTTGACAATGTTCGACCTATTTCCTCTCAGTTTAGACTGTCGATAGAACAAGGCGCGTTTTGGTGCTGTCTGTAGTTTTGTGAAAACTTTGCAACATTGTTAAATTTGGGATATACAGCAAAATGTTAACCAGTCAGTCGACGATAAATATCACACTACCTTTTTATGAAATGATGAATGAATGAAAACAATGAACATTTCTCACATAGAATGTGTGGTTGTCTTAATTACCTTTGTCCTATAATACCGCAAAATAACAGACCCAAAAATGGTGTCCTACGTTGTTTTTTTTTTACCATTCTTTCTTTCTTTCTTTCTTTCTTCCAGTAATGTTAATTCTGATGGGCAATCTCTCAAAACACTCCAGACTAAAGTACCGTCCGTTCTACTGTCACGCAATGCAGTAACGCTTGTGTGCGTGCTTTCGCTTACACACATATCGTTGGTACCAAAATTTAATAAACAAAGAAATAGCAACTATTGATATAAAAAATATAATTTCATCGAGTAGGTGTATATCATCGTTCTTAATTTTTCTGCATGGCTCTTTTGGGTTTTGTAAAAATAATCTTCACGAGATACCAAACGAATTTATTTTTCACTGGTCTTGTTTGTTCTGTCACCCTATCATATTTACCACCGTTTTCTCTCAACCTCTGGATCTCACTCTGTGGTGGATGCAAATGCTGTTGAATAGAAGATAATTATATCATCTTCAAGATCACTAGCACAAACTTCTATCACACATTTTGAAAAGTCGCTTTGGTGTCTGCTTTCTCCTTGGAAAAGTGTAATAATTAGTAGTAATAGTAAATGAGGTTCTATCTCCGAGACCCCCACCCCTCCAAAACCCTTCTATGTTGACATTTTCTTCACCAGCCTTTTCTAGCTCAAAACAACGACTTTCACATGATAAAGGTTTCTCTAGCATATTTCTGACAAAATATGTTTTGTCAGGGCAGGGGGTCTCGGAGCTAGAAACACTAATTTTCTATTGCTACTATTACAGCCATGTTTAATGTTAATCTTCTTCATACCTACTAACTTTCATTGGTAGAATATCTGTTAACATACTGTTAATAATACGAAACTCGCGTATTAAATTGTCCATATCATATTTTACGCCTCGCAAATAGGATCGTATCTGATCAAATAATTTTTTATAAGTGATACTTGCTGTTTTATAAGCATTTATTTTATTTATTTTTTTGTCTCAAGTCGAGGCTCAGTTTTCTTACACTCTGCTGCAAGAGAAACACCAACACCAGATATTATTAATAAAAACGGTTTTGATGATGCTTCACTTGAAATTATACCAGAGCCAGTCATTGGCAGTGGTAAATATGATATTGCTCGAAGTATTTTACTATAATACTTATAACATTGTTTTATGCACCAAAGATTTTTATGATAATATCTGTAATATTGCATTAGTGCGTCAACATCTTGTTTTGGAATTTCCCCAGAAATATTATTGAAATCGACGATTTGGTTTTTCATTATACAATATTTGTTTACAGTTTTTATTCAATATCAAAATCTGTAGCACCAACAATCGAATCAAGAAATTCACAAAACTTATTATTGTTAGGATCAGCTATAAAATTTCTTTACTTGTCATAAACATCTGATGAAGTATCCTTATATCGTTTATCTGTCAACACCTCATTTTTCTTTAACCAACTGAAGGAATCAAACGTGTTTTCCACTTCACGTTCATAAAAATCTATTTCGTTCACCAAATTACCGTATTCTCTTCTGTTTCATCAATAAACCCAAGTACCAAGCTTATTTGATTCAGCGTAAAACTTTTGAGGACAAGATATTGTCTGATAATTGCATATGCGACTACAAAATTTATCACCATTAATGTTTGGAGTGATTTTCGTCCAAGAAAGGTAATACGAGTAAAAGCATTTACTCTGAGCCATAATTTTTCGCATTGTTTTGTAAATATTTTCTCAACTTCATTGTAATAATTTCGTAATGACAATTGTCTAGAGCGTTGGAGCGATGGAAGTGGAACATCGCCTTCATCACTTATGTCGTAATAAGAATTAAACTTTGCTTCAACTATTGTTTGATCAGCTTCTTTAAAAAAATTTCTCGCTCATAATCGTCGAGATAACTAATTTCATCGTCAAAAATTTTGATTATCTTTATTGATCTGTCAACAATAATCGGATCAAATTCTGGGTCTTTTTTGCGCATCATTGGTAGTGCGTTCGAGTATGCTTTTATAATTAACTCCGTATCCGCTGTCATGGTAACGACTTTAACTAGGGTTTCCTTGTCGTGGTAGTACATGCCGAGATACTTAAAAATTTCTCGTTTTAAAAAACTATTGTATAACTACTTGTTCCTTTTTATTATTATTATCCTAGATTCCGCTAGTTTGTCGAGACCATTATAGTCATTGTTTATTTTTTCCTCCTGTGCTATTCGTGTTAATAGGCCTGATCGTATTATCAAATCTATATTTTTGAAATCAAGCTCAAGCAATATTTTTTAAAACAGGATTTCAACTTGTTTTTGTTCTTCTAGACAATCATCAGGATGACAGTATCTGCTTATAATATCAAAGTTTTCTATTGCTTTTATTAGTTGTGGTCCTTGCATATGCATAACAAGAATAAAGTTTTTTTCTTCATTTGATAATGTAGAATTTATCATTGTAATTGTAAAATTTTTCGTAGTATGTATCACACGTGCCGCTGGTGATTTGTTTCCAACATCTTTTGAGGGGTTAAAAATATTATCATACAATTCTCTTGCAACGGTTATAATTGGTGGTTCAGACATTATTTTACAACGTTAGATTAAATTAATGCTCTTAATCCTGGAAACGGATGTTCAGCAGCTACAAGATAAACTCGAAAATACAAGTACTTTTTAACGGTATTTGCAGTTGGAGTTGTAAAATATTGTGTTGTTGAAATATACGTGTTCTCTGTACTATACAATATTACCCAGTCGATATCGTCGTTTGATCCTTCCAATCGCCAATTATAAATTCGACCAACACTAGAGTTTAATCGACCTCGCAAATGAAATTTCCAAATAGCGACTGTAATGGGACATTTAATTTAATCCAAAAGTTTTCAACTTCTTCGTTAGTAGTCTATTCTAGTCTGTCAGAGAAAGCGTGATGAGGATAATTTTCAGGATAATATGATGATGCGCTTACCTCAAACCCAACTCGGTTATCAGTTGCCTTAAAAAGTGTTGGAATACATCTAACATTGTTTTTGGTTGGTTTTATACCACTAGACAGACTGTCAACATACGCTTTATTTGTCAGATCATTAGGGCTAACTGGAACATATGTCGTTGTTATTTTATTGTTTCTCATATTTATGTTACCTGACATTGGTCCAACAGATCGTTTAAAATACGGGGTGAGGTCTTCTTTCAACTGAGCGTAACTAATAGCAGCAGTCTCATTAGCTGGCGGTGAGGTTGTTGGTAATCCAGTTATTTTTGAGTTATTGCTCATTGCAAGGTTACCTGTCATTATATCGCCAGCTTTAATGAGCTTGCTATCGTCAACGGATTTTAGTTGAGCATAACTTAATGCTTGTGTATTATCAACATTTGCTGGTGGATACGCAGCTTCTAACCCAATCACTTTTTTACTTTACATAATAATATTGCCTGTAACCGTTCCACCTGTTGTTACGACCCTGTAGTTAAATTACATGTGTGTTAAAATTTGAATTCTTTCTAAATCTTTTTATTTCATTTTTATTTCATTTTTATATCATTAAATGTAATTATTATTATGATGATGATTATGTTCGCAGGGTCTGATATTTTGTTAGAAACATCGTGTTTTTTTAAAACGTAAATGTGACTCGCGTAAGCACGTGTTTTGCATGACGGTTTTTGTCGATTCAAGTAAACAGTCGGAAATAGCTATGTAAATGATTGGTTGTGACCACGGTCATTACTAATAATACTTGTTGACATTCTATACTACGTTGGCGATATTTCGAAATCTCCACGATTTCTTCATGCGTGTACATGAAATGACGTATAAGTTTGCTTTAAAATACTCAGGTACCTGCGAACTAGTCTAGAGTCATATTTTAACATCTTAGAGAGTCACATCATAACATCTTATAGAATTTCTAAATACCTTAAGAAGAAGGTATTCTTTTGTGCTGGAAAGAGTTGTTCGTTCGTACGTATGTAGAACAACATGTGTTTTGTTATCGATGATAGCTGTACTTCGTCTACCTGTTAAATAATAATTATTTTCCTTGGAGAACCACACGACTGGATTTGGACAAAAACATTTGCTGAAATTAATTCTAAACTGGAACTGAACAATACAATTTGTGATTCACAGTGAAAATTCTGGACACTTGTGTAAAACCTTCGTCTGACGTCGTCATCCGCCATCTTGGAACGGAATTGAGATTCAGACTTCAATTTAGAACTGTTTATTCACAGGACTTATGTTTTTCACAATTTTAGGACACATTTTAGGATCTTCTTCATAAATCGTAAGTCTTGTTTCATATTTTTACCTTTTCACCGTGTTTTCTAGGGAAATAAATTATTTTTGTTAAAATTTACAAAGCTTGTTGTAGTCACTCTTTTCTTTATGTTACTTTAAACGAGCCGACACGTAACGCTGTTTGTCAAGCTTGTTATCATCTACATATTTCAACTGTAAATAACTTACCGCTTGTTTATTATCAACATTCGCTGGTGGATATACGGTTTTCAGCCCAATGATTTTTTACTTGACATATTAATATTGCCTGTAACCGTTCCGCCTGTTTGTCAAGCTTGTTATCATCCACATATTTCAACTGACAATAACTTACCGCTTGTGTTTGATTTAAGTTTCTTGGCGGACACGCGGTTTCTAAATTTTTTTCCTGAAATATCCAAGTTACCGCTTAAAGTTCCTCCTGTCAGTGATAGTTTGTTATTGTCGATCGTTTTTAGTTGTGCATAATTAACAGCTTGTGTATCAACAACATTTATTGGTGGATAATTTGTTACTAAACCTAGAACTCGTTGATTTGACATAAATAGGTACCCTGTCATTGTATCACCGTTTTTTTTTACTAATGATGATGTGTTAGTTATTCTTGGTTCATCAGCGAAAACAGATCCCGTAAGTGCTGTTCCAAACTTTGCGTAATAGGCCATATTATGTAAATTATATAACATAACATTATATAAAAACAATGGCGAAGTCATCAATATTAAATTTTGATACCGAACGAATAATCAAACATAAACACAAAAACGAACCTCCAGATTGTCACTATCTTATTGTTGGTCGTACAGGATCCGGTAAAAAAAATCTATTATTGAATCTTTTGCTCAACGATAATTTTATCTAAGATCGTGTATACATCTACACAATTAATCCACAACAGGATAAATACAAATTATTAAGCGAATATAACGACAGACTTCGTGATGAGCTTGACGCTGGCGATGATATATTTTTAATTAAACAACCAGGGGAATTAATTCCAGTTAACGAACTTTATTCGTCCAAGCATAAAATAATTGTATTTGACAATATTCCTCTAAACAACGAGGAGATGAATAAGATTAAATCTTAATTTTCATTATCGCGTAACAAAAAATGAATGTAATCCGATTTATCTCGTGCAAGGATTTTACAACGTTGATAGATTTATGAGGCAAAATACGGGATGTTTCATATTATTGCCTGGACAAGATGATATTGATGTAAGAAATATTGCAAACGAGCAATGCGATGATGTAACATAAGATAAATTTATTGAATTATATCATCAAACAACTAAAGGCAAATGCAATTTCCTTTTATTTGATAAACTAGCGCGTGATCCAGCTAAAATGTTTTGTTGTTGTATCGAAACATTTCTATAGACGAATTTCATAGAGCGTATAAAAATAATAATGGACAAACATCAACAAAAAATTGAATTACTAAAGAAGTTTATTAAAACTCGAGCTGCTTTTAAGAAAAAAGTGGAAGAGGCACATCAAGAACAACGTGATGTAGAAGAAGAAACCACCAAATTTTTTAAACCTGTTACCGCAGCAGTACTTGGCAAGCAACCAGACATATCAATATTATCTCCAGAAGAACTAAAAAAATTACAAGAAAAAAGTTTGTTAGGGCAGTTAAAAGAACAGCAAGAAGCACAGGCGGAGGAAACAGTTAAAAAAAGTCGCTAAAACAATGGAAGAAAAAAGTAAAATACAAGAGGTAATTGATTACATTAACAGACAAATAGATATTGAGATACCTGCTCAACGTGCAAGAGAACTTGCTGAAGTAATTATGAAAAGAGATTTTGAAAAATTAGTAAGTATAGCGAAGGAAGATATTTCTACTGATACGTTCAGAGGTTTTGCCGAGTTTTATATTAAAGAATTAGAGCTTGATAACATTCAAAACATAAGAAAATGGACAGAGGATGAGTATGCAAAGTTTGCTAAAGCATTAAATCGTATTATTGGAAAAGGAAACAGCGTGGAAAAGGAAACAGCGCGTATAAAGTTTTAGTATATGACTATGATGAAGATCCGTATTTGTTGAAAAATTTTAATAAAATGCGTAATGGAGTAATTGCATCAGTTGTGCTTGAAGCTGTAAAACAATATCGAACTCGTAAAGAAGAATATAAACAAACTTTTTACACCGTGCTTAAAAGATTGGAAAGAAACCGTAACAAAATTGAAGTTAATCGAAAACTCGGTTTTGGTGTTCGAATTTTTACATCAAACCTCCGAACTGGTTGACAGACTATTGTCATTAATATCATCAAAAGAAGCAGGTAATAAAAGCACTGAAATCGAGAACGAAATTGTAGAAATATTAGATAATCTTAGATCGAGCAGATTATTGACATCAGACGAGTATGAAATTTTACGTAGCGATCTTATCTAACAACTTTAATATAAATGTCAACAACATTATTACTCAACTCCTCACAAACATCAAGTGACAGTGCAAACGTTTCTTTCTACTATAATCCGCCAATAATGCTAGATAAGAATAAACAGTACGAAATCGGATTAATTTCTGCTACAGTATGGCATTTTGTGGCAAATGTAAAATTAAACGTCAATGATGATTTTACATTTAATTCTGGTGCTTGGGTATCAGCTAGAATACCACAGGGGACGTATAACGTGACTGATCTCAATAAAACGATAAGAGAATTGATAACAAAATACACCGCCGCAGACAATTTTAGATTAACTTCAAACTATAATACGCTACGAGCTAGAATCACATTAAAAAATAATTTGATAATCGATTTTTCACTAGCGACTAGTTTCGCATCATTATTAGGTTTTAAAAACCAACAATACGGCAGTGTTACAGAACAAAGTATATCATATGATGGAGATTTACCAGTTAACATAACAGAAGTAAATACAATATTGATCAATTGTTCTATTGCACTGGGATCTTATTCAGCGTTAGGGAGCCAAGGTCAAACTATTTATAGTTTTTCACCAGATGTTCCTCTAGGATCACTGATACAAATTACTCCTAGACAAATAATATACTATCCGATTAATCTTGAAAATCAAATAACCAGCATAACAATTCAACTAACAGATCAATCAGGACGACAAATAGATCTTAACAATGAAATTATCACGTATTATTTACACCTACGCGCGATCACTTCGTGATTGTAGGCGCACATTTTGTAAACCTAATTTATTAACAAGGATAAGACAAAAAAAAGTTTATAGAAGAAACATTTTAGGTGGATTTTTTAAAATATATTTACAAAAAATAGCTGAAAACATCCCAGGAATTGCGTGTAAAGTAGGTACCAATTGCACTTGACGCAGGAAAAGCTATTGCTAGCGCTTTTGGCACTTCAGTAGGACAAAAGATCGCTGATAAAATTAAAGGCAGCCTACCTTAAACGCGGAAATAAAACGAGCAATATCAAATATTGCACCAACAAAAGAAACAGAACGAGCTATGATAGCTACAACAAAAAAAAAATTACTGTCACCACGTGGTCAGGAGGTAATGCGTAAACTTGTAAAGAAAACAAGACAAATAACGCCTGCTGCTTTTTAGTCGTTGAAATTTTGTGTGGATTATAAAAAAATAATGTCAGTTAAAAATTATCTCGATCTTGCTGAAGAACATGATACCGACGACGCAGTGACAGAATTCGAGTATGTCGAGTATCACGACGAAAAGTCAAACGAACCAAATAAAGCTGGCATCAGAACTTTTAACACAAGAGATAAAGATGTGTTTCTGTTGCCGCACAAGGCGGTGTTAGAAGTGCGTGGTCAATTACAAACTGCGATAGGCATTAATATTGCAGCTGGTCTAGAAATTTCACTTGTCAATAACGGTTTGAGCTTGTTTAAAAGTGCACGGCACCAACTGGCCAATCAAACTGTGGATGATATTTCAATGCACTTGCCTATAGCGAGTACAATACTAAATATCGTCTCGTTCAGCATGATTATTCGAGATCAATCGCAACAAATATGATGTGGTTTAAAGATATCGGATTCGGGACAGCTGTTTCAAGCGAATTTCGTACTGGTGCTGGCGCTCCTGTTGCAGATAATAATAATCTAATCGCCAATCCATCTGCTTATGATGCAGCCGCAATAGGGGATTCAATAAAATTAGCTGTTACAAGATTACGACGACAGCAATATAACGAGTGATATGCTAAAAGAAAAGAGTTTGCCGCCGAATCTCGACAAGTAGCAATAATGCTTCCGTTGAGCACAATATTTGGATCTTTTGCCGCGAATATAACAAAGTTTTTCGCGGAATAAAACATACACTTATTTTAGGTCGAGCTGATCAAAATGATTGTATAATGCACGCTCATGGAATAGCTGAAGGACAGTTTGCCATTACAAGATTAGCGCTGTGGATGCCACGAGTTGTTCTGTCTGTAACTAAAACGATGGAACTCAAATCATTGGTGACAGCTTACACGAAAAAGATATATTTTCAGCAAAACAGGATTTACCAAACAACAATTCCTAACGCAACTGATTACACCTGGCGTGTTACAACTACGTCAAGCGAACAATTACCTCGACATTTGTTCGTTGTATTTCAACGACAGGCACGTCGTAATGATCAAGAAATGAACAACTCTGTATTTGATAACCCAGATGTTAGACAAATCTTTGTTAGAGTAAATTCTAGACAATATCCCGAACGTGCAATCGAATGTAATTTTGCTGACGATGAAACAAAAAACATATCTCGGCCGTACATGTACCTTATGGAGGCTATGCAAAAGTATGAGGACGCTGATAGTGGGTCTCAGATATCAGTAGAGGAATTTCGATCCCTCTATCCTATCTTTTATTTTGACATATCAAAACATTCCGAGCGAGTTATTGGATCGACTGTTGATAGTGAAGTCACTTGCACGCTTGGCGTACTGCCAGCTGAACAATATAACGTATATGCGCTAGTTGTCAGTGATAGATTCTTGACAATTGATGCAAGCAAGGGAAGGATGACTGTCGAAGTGTAAATATTGTGTGACAAACAAGTATAAAATTAAAACCGAATACACAGCCAGAGAAATATACCTAACGCCCGGTCAAATTAAAACATTATCAGCAGCTGTTGCTAAACGTAATTCTGTCTCTCTAATGATATCCCCTGGGACTGACAAAGTCGCCGCAGTGAAAGTAATGTTGACGCAACAGCAAATCAATCAACTCGATCGGGGAAAACCTTTTGTACTCAAGCTATCTGTTGCACAAATAACAGCGATGGCAAAACAGGGCGGATTTTTTGGACCAGCATTTTCTGTAATAGCTAGCGCAATACCAAAAATACTACCTGTTCTAGGAGCACTTGGACTAGCGGCAGCGTCAAGGGCGGTATCTGGAGCAACTAAAAAAGCTGTATCCGGCGATGGAATCAAAGAAATGTATCGTTAGTTTTATGTAACAATAAATAATATAATGCCAGCTAAAAGGAAAGCACAAGCAACAAAATCTAAAAAAAAAACAACAGAAAACGATGACGAAGCGTCTTCGAGCGCGAACGACAAAGTCTTTGAGAGCAACAAAATAAGGAGGAATTATTCCTTTAGCTCCACTTTTAGCGGGGTTAGGAGGCAGACTAATTCCAAATCGGTTAGGGATAGGACGTGGAATGACTCTACCAGGCACCAGACGCCGTTGAGTAATTTTGACATAATTGAAAAATTGAATGACATTGTCGGATTTCGTGGAGTGTATTCTAAGGACGAATTAGATAATGTACCAGCAGGCGGTTCGTGTATTGTAAATATACAAAACTTTGATGATGGATCTGACACTCACTGGGTTGCTGTCTATGATAATAATTGTTTTGGTTCGTTCGGTCTTCCTCCGAGTAATCTTATAAAAACATATATTTTTAAAAAATTTTAAAAAATAAATTACTCGTCTAATCAACTACAGCCGGTTGGAACATCCGCCTGTGGTTATTATTGCATTATGTTTATCCGACAGATGTCCCGGAGTGAAAACTCTGGAGAATCTGACTTTTTAAAGTTTATTTTGCATTTTGACAAGCAACCTTCTCACGCAAATGATGAGATTGCAGTTAATTTTATCTAAACTTACAAATATAAAAATGTCAACATACCGTCTCAGATGTAAAACTAAGACAGATAATAAAGATGAGACAACGGAAAAAACAAAAAATAATAGGACAATGTAAAAAAGCATTTGCGCTGTTTGTGGTAGAAAAAAAAGTATGTTTCTGAAATCGACATCTGGAGCTGGAGTTATTTTAGAAGATTATTAATTGACGAAGTATATACCTACACGTTTTAATTTTTGGTCCGATTTCTTATTTTTTGAGGGTCAAACCTCAAGCAAATTTATATTTGATTTTTTAGGTTTTTTGATGAAAAGATAAAGCTTCAGTCAAAACTCATTATTGTCAGCTGATTGTTTGTCCGTTTTTTGTCGATTTTTGTTGATTTTTTTAGCAAGAAATTATGAAATTTATTAAAAAATTTAAAAATCAAATATAAATTTGATTGAGATTTCACCCTTAAAAATAAGAAATTTTAACGATCTGCTTTGATTTTTTAACCATTTTCCTTTAAAAAAACGGGATTTTTAACCAAAAATTTGTAAAATAAACAACAATTTTGTCAAAATTTATAAATTATTTTCAGATTTATAATAATATTTTTTCGCTGACAAGTATTTTGTCGACGATTAAAAAATAAAATAAAATGAAATGTAATTGTGATTGTGCTAAAGATCTTTGTATCGAACAAGATAAAATTATTACATACTATCATGCAATCGCCGTGAGGTAATTGGCAGCGGTATTGACATCCACAAGTGTATTGGAAAATTACTAAAACTAAAAGGAGGTTGGACATTACCAGGCCATACATACACTGGACCATATAATCCGCTAGATAAACAACTAGATGAAAATGATAATCCACTGCCTGGACAAGAGCCTTACAATCAAGTTGATGCAATAGCAATGCGTCACGATATCTACTACCGTGATAACGAACAAAATAAACACGACTGCGATAAGGTAATGCTAGATGAACTTAAAGATATGAAACCTGTAAATCTATGAGTGAGATTGATAGGTTAGTTCTAGGAATGATAGGAACAAAATATAAGTTAGGTCTTGGAAAAGAATTGTACGATGATCTTGCAGCTGAATTACACAAACCTAAAAAAAAGTTTCGGCGACGTAAAGTTGTCGCAAATGCCGTTGACGATATATGGGCGATATATTTAGTTGTTGTGTCAAATCTTGCTCAGTTTAACGATAACAAAAAATATCTTTTTAACGTTGTAGATGTTGTACCTGTTTCGGATAAACTAAATCATCAATATAACAATCATGATATCGATAACTATTGCACTAAAACAAATAATAACAAGTACAGAAAGAAAACCAAACAGAATCTGGACCAATCATGGAGCAGAGTTTTTTAACAAAAAATTGGAGCAGTTTCTGGAACAAAATAACATAAAAAATATGTTACGGGAAACGAAGGAAAAAAGCGTTGTCGTCGAAAGATTTAATCGCACTAAACGAGCTGATACATAAACATTTGACAGCTAAAAATACAAATAAGTATATTCACGATCTACAGCAGATTGTTGATAAATATAATAACACGAACCACAGATCAATAAAAATGTCACCAAATGATGCAATTAAAAATCAGATTCTTGCAAATGAAAACATGTACCGCAGACATAAATTTAAAGTTGGTGATAAAGTTAGAATTTCTCTGATGAAAAAACATTTGAAAAAGGATTGATTCCAAACTGGAGGGAAGAAATATTTGTTCTTGATAAAGTTTTACTGACAATACCTGTAACATACGCGCTAAAAGATTTATTGGGTGAGCCTATAACTGGTAGTTTTTACGAGCAAGAACTGCAGAAAACTGAGCAAGATATATTTGTTATTGAAAACGTTATCAGGAAAAAAGGTAATAAAAGTTTAGTTAAATGGAGAGGATACAGCAATAAATTTAACAGCTGGGCTCCAACCCAAAAAATTTTTTACACCTTATAACTCTCCTGATAAATTTGATGTACATTATCTTGCGTTAATTCCAGATAGGTTCTTTTATATCTTCACTTTATCCGTGCAAATTCCAGGTAATCTTTGACTTCCAGCCATACAATGTACGCTGCGACAGCTGTTCATAAAGACATCGGGCATATTTATTTTAGATCCACACTACAGTCTTTCAGTAATAATAATTTCTAGATTTATTCTAGATTCACACTGCATTTTATTCAACATAATTATTTCTGAAACATGTGTAAATTCATTTTAAATCCACATGCAATTTATACAGCATTAGGTAACTTCATAACAATTTTTGAAACTTATAATTGTAAGATACGGATAGTGGTGCAGTGTAATAACGTTGGATTATCATAATGAGGCCTCGGGTTCGATTCCGTGACTGAAATATTGTCGACGGCGGGCATTCTGCATGTTTTATATATAAGTGGGGGGCTCCAAGCCCCAAAGGATTTCATGTACACCTCCTCACCACGTCTAAAGTTTCGTTTCGTTTAGCGATTCGCTTGAGGAGTCTATGCAAGAGCCCCCTAAAATATACAGTAGAGTATGTGAGCTCTCAACCTCATTTGAAGGGTACCCTACACAGGAACATTCAGAAAGAATTCAGCCAAAAAGAAAAGCCTCGTGGGGTGCCCCATAACCGTCATAAGAAAGACATCAATGAAGGGACCCCGCGAAAGGCAAAAAAATGCAATGAAGGGACCCCGATGAATTGGTGACCGCTTATGACGCTATTGTTTATTTTTGTTTATTATTATTATTATTATTATTATTATTATTATTATTATTATTACGGATAGAGCAAGACCAGTCACTTTTAACTTTTAACATTTAACCCTTCACCTTTGACCAAGGTCAAGATCATAGTTCAAGGCCATAGGTCAAAGATCATAAGTCAATGGTCAAAGGTCATAGGTCAATGTCAAAGGTCAAGAAATGACCCCGATACCGCGCATATTATTTTGATTATTTTTTATTTTAAATGATTTGAATTCAATATGGCTGTAATAGTAGTAATAGAAAATGAGTGTTTGTAGCTCCGAGACCCCCTGTCCCGACAAAACATATTTTGTCAGAAATATGCTAGAAAACCTTATCATATGAAAGTCATTATTTTGAGTTAGAAAAGGTTGGTGGAGGGGTAGGGAGTCTCGGATATAGAAACCTCGTTTTCTAGTACTACTTAGTTTCATCTTGATCACAAAAATTTAATTTGACTAAGTTTTACACACTGCAGTAACACTTGTGTGCGTGCGTCCCTAAAATTATTGTCACGCTAGAGACGCAAAAACATACTTCCAGAAAATTGAGAAAGAAATATTTGAGATGTAAAGAGTTTAAGTAGTGTTTTAAATTTAGTCAAATTAAATTTTTGCATTCAAAGAAAATGTGTCGGCTGCAAAAGATAATTTTATTTGTGCATGGCTGTCTTTTTCTAGTCTTATCTTTTGCAGCCTACACATTTTCTTTTGAATAATTCTCTAAATTTACTTAATAGCCTACAATTACTACTTTAACAATGAAATAACCGGGATATAAATTGCACTTACATAAATTTACATAAAATAACAGACGTCGTTATGGCTCATCGATTTTTAGGTCAATAAAAAATATTTCCAGCATCCGTAAAAAAAATAAACTAGTTGAAACATAATCAGTTTAAAGGTTTAATTCTTGTAGAAACAGCCATGTAAAGTTTTGCAAACACAACGGTTTTTGTGTTTTATTTGTTTGTCTTGTCAATGTTCTGTATTTGCCTTTAAAAAAGAATGATTAAGAGTCGAAAGCGCTCAGGCTAGTTAGATACTAGTTTTGCACTGTTCGTTGTCAGTTTATTATATATATATATATATAGTAGTATATATATATATATATATATATATATATATATATATATATATATATATATATATATATATATATATATATATATATATATATATATATATATATATATATATATATATATATATATATATTTCTCACCCATCCGACAGGAATCTAGCTGTTTTGCTAGCCTTACTTTTCCTATCTCAGTCTGGTTGTCTCATACAGGTCGTCTCGGTCAAGGGAGACAAATAATGTAACTCCTTGACTGGGATTTTCTTGTCTCGGTCCAAACCCCAACATAGATTATATAAATATAGACAAAAATAGTATGCAAAAGGTTTGCAGGTTAGAGAATTTGTAATTCTTCTAATGAGATTTGAAAATGTAATATAATTAGTCATATAATTAGTCTCTGATAGACAGATCTCGGTTCAAATGTCTAATAATACAGGAGGAATTAAAATTTTCTAACCTGTTTAATAATATGTGTTCTCCACCTACAATTTCACCTCATTATGTCACTTATCCTTATCACCCGTGAGATCATGGGATAACACTCTCATACGTATTTATATTGACTACAAAAAGAACGGAAAAAGCAGTAGAGTTAAGCAACAAAATGCTATACATGCAAATACGTTAAGGCTTCTACAACGTTTGCTATGTTCGTTCAGGTAATACATTACATCACAGAATAAATGAAAAGAGAAAACATTAAGCGAAAAAATACATCGTATAATTACTAGCTGGTCTACGATATTTTGAAGGAGAGAAAACACAATGAAATCCAAACAAGCATTGATGCAACCATCAGAGATTTAAACCTCTCTAAAATTTCATCTAAAAAGAGATGGTAGCGACCTACACAACTGAGCAATGCTGGACACATTTTCCAGGACAAAATCTAAGAATAGGCAAAAATGATGGAGAAAATGGGAAGACATACATTTTATCCGTGATGCAGAGACTGATTAAATGTAACGAGATTAATATGGATAACAATGGAGGAAATTTGAATGTCATAGATTGAAATAACAGATGATTGTATGTGAATGTGGAAACCAATACACAAAGGGTCGAGGTATTTGAACATGAGAACTCAGTTTTATTTATCATTAAGAAATGGACTTGTGATTTAAAACATGAATCAGCACTGCAGATTTTTCTTGCAATGCAGCTCAGTTAAACGCTCATTTAAGCCAAGAGATTTCATAGATATTAGGCAAGGTATAAATGTATCGAGCTGGCACATACGAGCCTCTGAACAATTTTGCAAGAATCTCTCTAAACGTTGACAGTAATGATTCAAACAGAAACATACAGATCACAGAATAACGTGACATTTTGGCAGGATCAGTTAAACTGTGCAGAGTGGAAGGGAGCAGTTGGTTGTGGCTAAATCAACATACAAATTTACAGTTATTTCCAAATGAGCAACCTCTTCATAAACACAAACTATCCTTTGAAGATGATGGTGAGTTGAAGTCAAATATCAACAACATTCACTTGAAACAACTTACTTTGATCTGCAACAATGTCAAATTCCACAACAGCTTGACTAGAAAAGCAACATGTGCAAAATAAGTTAGTAGATGGTCATCATTTATAAACACAAATCTGTTTGCCAAGGTTAAAAGAACCGCATTCACCTATTACGAAGATCACTTAGAAACTTGACTATAACAATGGGGCAAGTGCTCTGTATTATTAGCGAACATTGCCAGCTAATGATATGAATTCCAAGTGCTCTGTATTATTAGCGAACATTGCCAGCTAATGATATGAATTCAAAAACGTACAAGAAAGAATCAGTAACAATAAGACAAAAGGTTTCGTCAGTCAAACATGAAGACGAAGTGGGCAACAATCATGTGAATAAGAAGGACGGTGATGACACTGAAAGATGGAAGATAATTTAGAAATTAAAACATATAGCATTCACCATTACACAAACAAACAATGGTTCATTTTGACACTAGCGGTTGTGGAAGCTATCATGGTTTATTGTCGAACTAGATTACTAATCTTTGAAATTTCTAGTTGCTCCCTTTAAACATCTAACCAAATTAATAATAAAGAGAAAGGAAGAGGAACCAATAACAGCAATCGTAGCAACAGGTTTTAAACATCTTCCCTAGAACTTTGAATAGGTAATCTAGCAATAATGAATATGGACCCTAGGAACCAAGAATGAATACCCTAGCAGCCAAGACTAGCCACCGTAGTAAAAGCATTTGAATATCTTCCCTAGAATCTTAGAATAGATACTGTAGCGACCATGAATAGGTCCCCTGCCAAGAATGAATAGGTACCCTAGCAACCACGAATAGATGCCCAAGAAACAAAGAAAAGCTACCATAACAACTAATACTAGCCAACGGAGCAAAAAGATTGAGATATTGTCCCTGGAAACCTTCATTAGGTACCATAGAAACCACGAATAGCTACCCGAGCAAACATAAACAGCTACCATGGCAACAAAAAATAATGAATACAAATATTAATAATGAATGGTAATAATAGGATCATGTTGAATGTCCTTATGCAACACAAATATGCAACCCAGAATGCTTTGAATGAGATGACAATAATAACAAAGTAGTGAAATATTGTTAATAGGTACCCTAGCAGCCATTAATATGTACCCTAGCAACCACGAATAGCTACTCTAGCAAATAAGAGTAGCCAGCCACGCAACAAGTTCTGAATACCTTCCCTAGAAACTTTGAATAGTTATCCAAACAACTAACAATAGCTATCCTAGCGAAGAAGAATAGTCACCGTAGCAAAAACTTTTTGAATACCTTCCATAGAATCCTTGAATAGGTTTCCAAGCGACCATGAATTGGCACCCTAGCAACAATGAATAGGTACCCTAGCAACCAAAGATAGGTATCTTAGCAACCATAAATACGTACCAAAGAAAACAAGAAGAACTACAATAACAACCAATAATAGCCATCGTAGGAACAAACTTTGACTATCTTTTCTAGAAACTTTCAACAGGAATCATAGCAACCATGAATAGATACCCTAGCAACCTTGAATAGGTAGCCTAGAAACCATGAACAGATACTGTAGCAACGATGAGAAAATATCTCAGCAACCACCAAAAGTCACAGTAGCAGCAAGACTTGAATATCTGCTCTAGAAACCTTGAATAGGAACCATATCAGCCATTAAGTGGTACCCTATCAACCATGAATAGCTACTCTAGCAACCAAGAATAGCTACCCTAGCAATAAAGAATAGCCACCGTATCAACAACTTCTCAATATCTTTCCTAATAACTTTGAATAAGTACCTTAGTAACAATGAATAGGTACGATAGCAAACATGAATAGCTGCAGTCGTATCCAAGAATTGCTACCACATCAACCAATATTAGCCGTCTCAGCAACTAGTTTTGCATATCTTCCCTAGAAAGCTTGAATAGATATCCTAGCAACCATGAATAGGTACCCTAGGAATCATTAATAGATACCCTAGCAACCAAGAATATATACCCTAACAATCAAGAATAGTCAACCTAGCAAAATGTTTTTAATACTTTCCGTAGAATCATTGAATAAGCACGCTAGCAACCAAGAATAGTTATCCAAGGAACCAAGAAAAGATACCCTAGCACCCATGGATAGCTATCTAACAACCAAGAATTGTAACGCTTGCAACCGTGAATAGGTATATTAGAAACCAAGAATAGGTAACCTAGCAATGAAGAGTTGCCACCGTAGCAACACGTTTTGAGCAACATCCATAGCAACCTTGAATAGATAACATAGCACCCATGATTAGCTAACCAAGTAACAAATAATTGCCACCGTATCAGCAAAATTAGAATATCTTCTTCATAAACCTTGCATAGTTACCCTGACAACATGATTTGGTAAACTAGCAACCAAGAATCGGTACCCTAGCAGCCTACAATAACAACGTAGCAACTAGTTTCGAATAACTTCCCTAGCAAATTTCAATAGGTACCCTAGCGACCATGAATAGATACCTTAGCAACCAAGAAAAGCTACCCTAGCAACTGAGATTATCCACCCTAGAAAGAACGAATAGCTACCCTAGCAACCAATCACAGCCAATGTAGCAACAAGATTTGAATATCTTCCCTAGCAAGGTTTAATGTGTACCATAATAACCATAAATAGATACCCTACGAATCATGAACAACAACCATAGAAAGCAAGAATAGGTCCTCTAGCGACGACAAATAGCCACTATTGGATCAAGTTTTGAAAATATTTCCTAGAAATGTTAAAGAAGTACCATGGGAACAATGAACAGGTACCCTAGCAACCAAGACAAGGTAGCATAGCAAACAAAAGTAGGTACTCCAGAAACCAAAAATAGATTCATAAGCAACCAAGAATAGGTAATATAGCAACTTGGAATAGATACCCTGAGAACCATGGATATGGACCCAGCAATCATGAATAGTTATCCAGGAAACTAAGAATAGCTACCCTAGCAACCAACAATTGCCAACATCTCAACAAGTTTTGAATATTTTCCCTACAAAAAATTTGAATAGGTACCCTAGCAACCGAGAATAGGTGCTCGAGAAACCATGAATAGGTATCCTACGAAACAAGAGTTGCTACCATAGGAACCAAGAATTGCCTTCGTAACAAACTAGATTTGAATATCCTCCCTAGCAACTTAAAATAGGGGCGTTAGCAACCGTGAATAGGTACCTTAGCAATCATGAATAGCTACCCTAGCGATCAAACATTTTTACGTTACCAACAAAGAATAGCTACTGTTGCAACAGGGCTTTAATACCTTCCCTAGTAACTTTGAATAAGTACCCTAGCAAACATGATTTCGTACTCTAGCAAACATGAATAGATACCCTAGAAAACAAGAAGAGCCGCGGTAGAAACAAGTTTTGAAGATCTTCCAAAGAAACTTTGAAAAAGTACAATAGCAACTATGAATAGGTATTCTGGCAACGATGAATGGATGCACTGGGAACAAAGAATAGGTACACCAGCAACCGCGAATAGGACCCCAATAAACCACGAATA
This sequence comes from Megalonaias nervosa, assembly GCA_016617855.1. Classification (NCBI taxonomy): domain Eukaryota; kingdom Metazoa; phylum Mollusca; class Bivalvia; order Unionida; family Unionidae; genus Megalonaias; species Megalonaias nervosa. The sequence continues at coordinate 10,485 of JAECUM010020450.1, read as the reverse complement.
GGCACCGTAGCAACAACTTTTGAATATATTCCTTAGAAACTTTAAATAGGTACAATAGCAACTATGAATATATACCCTAGCAATTATGAATAGGTACCCTAAAAACCAGGAAAAAGTATAGCATCAACCATGGATAGGTACCGTAGAAACCAAGAACAGATACCCAAGAACCAAGAATAGCCACCGTAAGAACAAGATTTGAAAATCTTCCCTAGCAACTTAATAGGTACCCCTGCAACCTTGAATAGGCACCCTAGCACACATGAATAGCTAAACTACCAATCAAAAATAAGTACCTTAGCAAACAGGAATAGCTACCTTTGAAATAAGTTTTGGGTATGTTCCTTAGAAACATTGAATAGATACCTTAGAAACCATGAAAAGGTACCCTTGCAATCATGAAAAGCTACATTAGCGTCTAAGAATAGCTACCTTAGTAACAAGTTTACAAGATCTTCATAAGCAAGTTTGAATGGGTACGCTAGCAACCAGGAATAACCATCGTAGCAAATGGTTTCGAAAATCATCACTGGAAATTTGTGAAGGTACACTAGCAGTCATGAATAGGTACCCTAACAACCACGAACAGCTTCCCTACCAACCAAACATAACCACCCTACCAACCTAAAATAGCCTCTGAAGCAAAACGTTTTGAATATCGTACCTATAACATTTGAATAGGTACCCTAGCGACAATGAACATGCACCCTAGCAACAAGGAATAGGTATCCTAGCAACCCCAAATTGGAGATTGGAAAGGTACAATAGCAACCATGAATAGTTACGATGGCAACGAAGAATAGATACCCTAGGAACAAAGAATATGTACGATGGTAACCATGAATAGGTACCCATGAAATCAAGAAATGCTACCTTTCCAAGCAGTAATAACCACCGTACCACCAAGATTTGAATATCATCTCTAAACAACACCAAAAGGTACCCTAGCAACCATGATGAGCTACACTAGTGTTACGTATAGGCTCGTACAAAAATAACAAGAGTAAAGAGTGAATTCAACAAACTTTGTAAATTTAAACAAAATAATTTATTTCCCTAGAAAACAATGTAAAAAATTGGAAATAGGACTTACGGTTTGTGAATATAATCCAAAATTTAATCCTAAGATTAAAAAATACAAGTCCTATCACTAAACAGTTCCAATAAAATCCGGGTTCAAATCTCGATGAAAAAATTCCAATATCGAGGTGATGACGTCAGATGATGTCTGTCCTGATGGTAACAGATCCTCAACTGAATCACAGTTTATAATGTTTCCATTAAACTCCAGAATAAATTTCCACTGAATTTCTTTCTCCCAGAACTTTTATAAAAAAGTACACTTGCTTTTTTTTCTAGAGAATAAATGATTAAATTCCAAAAAACAGATGAACTTCAAAAACAAACTGGCAACAACAATAAAAACCTCTTGAGCTCTCAAGGTTTAAAATGCAACTCACTAAATCTACTAGAGAGTGTCTGTTTCAAGCCGCGATTTTAGATCACATGGTGCTTCTTCACGTGATGGGCTACGTGATTTACTAATTTGAACTAAAATAGTGCTGAAGTAATGTTAAGATCTAATCAGGTCAAGCCAATTTTCGGAAAAGAGATTCAATTCCAGCGAAAATTATCATTACAATAAAATATAATGAAACAAAAATAAAATAAAAAGAATTTAAAACTAACACATGAGCAATTTAATTACATATACGTAACACTAGAAACCATGAATATCTATCCTAGCCACCAATAATATCCACCGTTGCAACGAGATTTGAGTATCTCCTCTAGAAACGTTGAACAGGTACGGTACACTACCAACCATGAATAGATACCTAGCAACCAAGTATAACTATACTAGCAACCAAGAAAAGCCACATTAACAGCCATGAGTAGCCACCGAAACAACAAGTTTTCAATATCTTCTTTTGTAACTCTGAATTGGTACCCTAGCATAAAGAACGGATACCATAGTAACCATGAATAGCTAACATAGCAACCAAGAATGACTACATTATCATCTAAGAATAGCCATCGCAACAACAGGTTTTGAATATCTTCAACAAAATCGTTGAATAGATATCTCAACAACGATGCATAGGTACGATAGAAACCATGAATAACTAGCCTAGCAAAAATGATCAGGTACCATAGCAACCATGAATAGATACACTAGCAAGGAATAATAGGTACTCAAGCAACCATGAAACATATACAAAATACCAAGAATATCTACCTTTGCAACCAAATATTGTCATCATAGCAATACGATTGAACATTTTCCTTGAAACTTTGAATGGATACCTAGCAGCCACGAATATAAACCATAAAAACCAACAACAGATACCCTAGCGTTAATGAATAGGTACCCTAGGAACCAAGAATACCTACCATAAGAACCAATAATTTATCCCGTAACAACAAGATTTAAATACCACCCCTAGCAACTTATAACAGGGAACCTAGCAACCATGATTAGGGACCAAAACAACCAAGAATAGGCCCACCATCAACCATGAATAGGTACCCTAGAAACCAAGAATAGCTACCGAATAAACCTTGAATAGCCACCAAAGCAACCAGAAATGCTACATTAACAACTACAAAAGCCAACGTAGCAACAAAAACTTTGAATAGGTACCCTAGCAACCAAGAATAGGTACCCTAGTAACGAAGAAGAGCTACCATAGCAACCAAGAATAACTACATTAGCATCCCAAAAACAGCCACCATAGCAACACGGTTTGAATATCACCCCTATCGTTGAATAGACACCCAAGCAACCATGAATAGGTACCTTAGAAACCATAAATATTTTCCACAGCAATCAATAATAGGTACCATAGCATCCATGAATTGGTACCCTAGAACCCAGGCATAGGTACCCTAGCACCATAGAACAGTCAACGTTGCAACACTATTTGAATATTTTCTCTTGCAATCTTGACTAGGTAACCTAGCAACCATGATTAGGTATCCTAGCAACTAAGAATAGCTACCCTAAGAACAATGGTTAGCCACAGTAGCAAATAAGTGTTAATATCTTTTCTAGAAAGTTTATGAATAAGAATCCTAGCAACCATGAATAGGTACCCTGCAAGTCAGGAATAGCTATCCCAACAACAAAGAATAGGCACCGTAGCAAATGTTTTGAGTATCTTATCTAATGTCTTTTAATAGAATGTTTTACTTTATATCCGTATTTTAATTTAGATGTATGGACTATGTAGTCTGAAATAAAGAATTCTTATTCTTATTCTTATAGAAACCATAGAGGCCATGAATAGGTACCCTAGCAACCATGAATAGGTACCCTAGCAACCATGAATAGGTACCGTAGGAACTAAGAATAGCTACCCTAGCAATGAAAAATAGCTTCCTAAGAATCTTTGAACAAGAACCATAGCGACAATGTATATGTACCCCAGCAACCAATAATACTTAATTGGGAAATGAAGAGTCTCTACATCTGTATAAAGAATAGCCACCGTAGCAAAATGTTGATTATCTTCCTTAGAAAGTTTGAATAGATACCCTAGCAGACATGAATAGGGACTCTCGCAACCATAAAGAGCTACCCTAGCAACTACGAATAGGAACCCAAGCAACCATGAATAGATACCCTAGTAACCAAGATTATCTATCTTATCAACAAATATTTGCCTTCGTAGAAACAGTATTTGATATCTTTATTAGAACCCTTCAATAGGTACCATATAAATAATAATCGGTACCCTAGGAACCATAAATAGTTACCCTAGCAAACAGGAATAGACATCCTATACCCTATATGATTGATTCTATGCGAAATTTTAATATTACGTTAATATTCTTAATTGTCTCTGTCAAGTTCTATAATTTATCTTGCCAACTGATAGATTTCATTGTATAACACATAGATAGGTATAAATTTTTGTCACACACTGCCAGCTAACCAAAACACCATTTCTGTGTTTTATTCGGTTTACATGCATTGCATCAAGTAATATGAAACAAAATAAAATTAAATCATCTAGAACATGATAATAGTTCTGTATAATAAACCTGTGAATCCGAAAAAGCCGGTTTGATATGGCTTGAAGCAGTATGAACCGGTTTGATACGGATTAAACCAGTCTGATCCGAAATAGATTGGCCTGAAACGAAAAAAGGTTTGATCCGGATACAGCCGGTTTAAACTGTACTAAACCTGTTTGGTCTAGAGTCAACCAGTTTTATCAGTTTTAAACCAGACTGATCCACAAATAAATATGGATTAAACTGGTTCGATCTGTTCTGATCTGGAATAAACCGATTTGATCTGGAATGAACCGGACTGAATAAAACTGGTTTTATCCGGTTCTATCTGGAATATTCTGGTTTGATCAGAATAAACCAGTTTGACCCTGATTGAACCGGTCTTATCAGGATTAAACTGGTTTGATCGGAATTAAAATAGCCTGATCTAGGATAAAACTGTCTGATCTGGATTAAACAGGTTTCATCCAGTACTATCTGAAATTCACTGATTTCTTCCCAACAAATACGTTTTTTACTGGATTAAACCGACTAGATCTGATCTGGTCCGGAATAAACAGGTTTCATCTGGAATGAATCGGAGTGGATAAAATTGGTTTTATCCTGTCCTATCTGGAATACACTGGTTTAATCCATATACCTGTTTGACCATGAATTAAATGGTTTGATCCAGAGTAAATTGGCTTGATTAAAATTAAACTAGTCTGATACAGGGGAAAACCGTCTGATCTGGATAAAGCGGTTTGATCCAGTACTATCAGGAATTCACTGATTTGGTCCAAACAAAAACTGTTTCGGCTGGACTGAACCAGTCTGATTCGGATTAAACTGGCTGGATCCGGATAATGCCGGTTTAATCCAGTCTGATCCGGAAGAAACCGGTTTGGTCCTGATTATACCATTTTGATCTGGATTTATCCGTTTGAATCTTCAATGAATCGGTTTGATCCGAAATGAACGGTTCAGTAAGCATTATAACGGTAGATCCCGAATAATCCGATTCAAGTATAAGCTCTGTTATCTATCCTGCATTAATCTTCTTTTTTTTTCTATTAATACTATTCTGTATATTCTAATGTGTATTATTCTCTTTTGCATTTTGTATACGTATAGGATGCACACTCTAGATGGCATTTTGTATACGTATAGGATGCACACTCTAGATGGCATTTTGTATACGTATAGGATGCACACTCTGGATGGCATTTTGTATACGTACAGGATGCACCCTCTAGATGGCATTTTGTATACGTATAGGATGCACACTCTGGATGGCATTTTGTATACGTATAGGATGCACACTCTGGATGGCATTTTGTATACGTATAGGATGCACCCTCTAGATGGCATTTTGTATACGTATAGGATGCACACTCTGGATGGCATTTTGTATACGTATAGGATGCACACTCTGGATGGCATTTTGTATACGTATAGGATGCACCCTCTAGATGGCATTTTGTATACGTATAGGATGCACACTCTGGATGGCATTTTGTATACTTATAGGATGCACACTCTGGATGGCATTTTGTATACGTATAGGATGCACCCTCTAGATGGCATTTTGTATACGTATAGGATGCACACTCTGGATGGCATTTTGTATACGTATAGGATGCACACTCTGGATGGCATTTTGTATACGTATAGGATGCACACTCTAGATGGCATTTTGTAATCTGCAAATGTTTACTACTGCTATTCATAGGCATGATATTACAATTTGCAGTTTTCTTTCTTTATATTCCATGTGATTAATTCTATGGGCATTTTTAATATTACATAAGTTAACGTTATTAATTGTCTCTTTCCACCTCTATATTTTCTCCTTGCAAATGATATTTCATTAGATATAACACACAGATAGGTATAACTACTTTTCGCAAACTGGCAGATAACCAAAACATCATTTCTGTGGTATTACTATGGTTTACATGAAATGCATCAAACAATATAAAAAAATAAAATAAAATAAAGTAGAACATAATATCAGTTCTCAAGAATAAACCAATGAATCAGGAAAAACCGGAATCACCTGGTTTGACCGGTTGATCTGGAATAGATTGGTCTGATACGGAACAAAGGTTAGATGGAACCAGTTTGCACTGGACTTAACTGGTGTGATCTGGAGTCAGCTGGTCTTATCCGGAACAAACACGTCTGATAAACAATGAATCAAATAGGATAAAGCCGGTTCGATCTGGTTTGATCTGGAATAAACCGGCTTGATCTGGAATGAACTCTACTGAATGAAACTGGTTTTATCCGGTTCTATCTGGAGTACACTGGTCTGATCCAGAATAAACCGGTTTGACCCGGATTGACTGGATTGAGCAAGTTTTATCCAGATCAAGCCAGTTTGATCCGGATCAGAGGGGCTTACTCCGGACCAAACCGTTATTGTTTTGATCAAATCAGTGAATTTCGGATAGTTTGATCCAGATCAGATGGTTTTACCCTGGATAAGGCTGGTTTAATTACGATCAAACCAGTTTAATCTGGATAAGACCGGATCAATTCTGTATATTCTGATGTGTATTATTCTCTTTTGCATTTTGTATACGTTTAGGATGCATACTTTTGATGGTATTTTTACATCTGCCAATTTTTATTACTGATATTCTTAGGGATGATATTACCATATTGCGATTTGCTTCCTGCAGGTTCCATTTGACTAATTCTATCAGCATTTCTCATATTACATACGTTAACATAATTAATTGTCTCTTTCCAGCTCTATAGCTTCTCCTTGCAGTTCTGATTTTTTTTCGTTATATAATACACAGATAAGAATAACAACTTGTTACAAACTGGCAGCTAACCAACACACTATTTCTGAGTTCTTATTGTGAATTACATGAAATGCATCAAACAAGAGAAAATAAAATATTATAAAATCAAGTAGAACATAATATAAGTTCTCAAGAATAAATCAGTGAACCTGGAAAAAACTGGAATCACCTGGTTTGACCTACAAAAATCCTAGTTTGATACGGATTAAGCCAGTTTAATCTGGAATAGATTGGTCGCATATGGAACAAAGGTCACATAGAACCAGTTTGAACTAGACTAATCCGGTTTGATTTGGAGTAAACCTGTTTTATCCGGAACAAAACACGTCTGATCAACAATAAATCAAATAGGAAAAAACCGGCTCGATCTGGTCTGACCCGGTATAAACCGGTTTGATCTGGATGAACCGGACTGAATAAAACCAGTTTTATCCGGTTCTATCTGGAATACACTGGTCTAATCAAGAACAAACCGGACTGACCCGCGTTGAACCGGTCTTATCCGGATTAAACAGGTTTGATCGTAATAAAAGACTAGCCTGATCCAGAGTAAAACTGTCTGATCACTTGATATGAACACGTGCAGCTTATTTTGGAGTTTGGTACTTAAAATGTGGTTTAAACTTGGTATCATTGAGTTAACTGGTCGTTTCTCTTCTTGTTAAGAATTACCTTCCCACGGTAAACCTGTGATAATTATTCATAACTAAAACATAAGTACTCTTTATTAACTTTAACTGATATTGATTATGATAATGCTTAAATGAATGAATGAATGAATGAATGAATGAATGAATAATAATAATAATAATAATAATAATAATAATAATAATAATAATAATAATAATAATAATAATGATAATAGTAATAACTTCATGCTTCTACTTTTTAAAAAGACTAGAGTTTTATATCAGTTCGTTGAAACTGTTTCTTTACAATAAGCTCATAAAAAGATTGTTGAGCTATGTACTTTATTCTAAAATACCTATCATGTGGAGGCAATCCCTGGCTATCGGACAGACATTTCTGGCAATGGCACGTACAAAGCAAATCAAATTGCTCGCAAGTCTACTGAATTGATATGAGTAGCAATCATTCTGAATTTTAAAATGGATAACTACCAAACTCCTCTTCTACTTAGGATGGACATTTAAACAAAAGAACGTTTTAATAAACTGAATATTTTTAATACATTGATTTTGATATTACTTTATCTACAGTGATTTGATATTACTTTATCTACAGTGAATGAAAGATTACTGAACAACTAGGGGAAAATGAATCGAAATGCCAGTTTTTCAAAACGTCTACCACGGAAATCGAGAAGAGCAAAATTCTAGTGGCCGGTCGACACGCGGTAACACAGGCGATGGAACTCTCGTCCGTGGAGCCAGAATACAGACCACACTGCAATAAAGTACGTCCTCCCTATCCATGAAAGGAATTGATAGGGACAAGATTCATGCAATAAATCAAGGAGGAAAAAGAATTTATATCCTGCATCCAAAGTGAGAAGAAGCAATCTAGGAAATAGGTAATAAATAGGAAATAAACCAACTGGGAAACAATGCCCTCCTGTACCGGATTACAAATCTCAACAACAGAAAAGAATTTCCAACAGTGAATGCAATAGCCGGAGACAACGGAAACCAGGCTACACAACAAAATATAAGGCTGGTTAGAGATTTTAGACGTGGGCATTCATTAGGTTTTCAAAAACCAAAAAGCTACTTTATTTTCAGGTTAGAAAATAGAATTTTGAATCTTTCTCTTAGTTTCCTAATTTCAATAGTTTTCTGCAATGACAACAGGCACCTGATTCAGGGGGAAATTAATGTGCACACACATCAGTTAACACAAAGTAACTAACTCTCGCAATTCACAACGCTACCCCTCGATGAATTCAATCTAATATTTCGATACTATCTGCGCATTCAGACAATCATAACTTAACCACTGTAAAGAAGACATTCCACACCTTTCATCCACGTACAATTGAAATGACCTTACTGATTATGAAGGTCCATTTCACGCAAAGTTTATCCGTTGCTTTGCATCTTGCACACACGGGCACACAGGCCTCAACTCCATCTCTTCTTCGGAATGAATATAAGTAGATCGTTATTGCATTATTGGCTCTTTCCTTGAATAAGTCTTTCCTTGAATAAGTCTTTCCTTGAATAAGTCTTTCCTAACATCGCTATCAATCGCTACATATCGGCCTGACATGATAATTACATTTTTTTCTTAGCGTTTATCTTGGGCATGTTCTGATTGATTCGTCTCATTCTTTGATTACTTTCGGTTGTACACTTTGCTCTTTTTGCGCCTCCGACATGTATGAAAAACATTGTCTATAGGAAGTACTTTTTTCAATTGATATTCCTGATTACATATTTTGGTTCAATATCTTTCTGCAAACCTCGTTCACTTTTTTATCATTGGAAAATGTAAATGGTTGTTCCTTATTCTTGTCATAATATCGATAACATACGGAACTAATATTTAGATAATGAAACAAACCATATGATGATCTGGCCTAGAATATGAGATTTGAATTGATCTAGAACTTGAAAAGGTCTTGAATTTTCTACTTACATTGTAAAATGCCATCTTACTGATGCTGATGTTGATTTCTGTAATCATTGGGTTACCGTAACAAGTCTCCCTTGATATACAACCAAACTTGCAAACACATTCAGTTTGTCAAGCAGAAACCATTCTCACGGCTTCATGGTAGGGAGTGCTTCAAATGGACTTCTACCGCTTGATGAATCTATAGTTATACCATGTCTGCTCTTTATCTTCATGCAGTTAACTCTCACACAAGACTTCTTCACATTTGGAAATATTTTCATGATTATGTAAGTCAACATTTCTGGATCGCACACATCGTTAGAAGATGGAATATCCTCTGTCACCCTAGAAATAATGTTATCAAAGTATGTGTTTCTGTCCGCTTCAGTTATAAGATTCTCAGATAGCCTTAAATATAATGGAAGAATCTTTTAAAAAGTGTGGCCTGTTACTCAGAGGGAGGAGATAATGTCATAAACTGTAAGATACAAGTATTTATGGCGATGTACTATAATTAAACTGAAAGACTGTTTACCTAAGTACACATAAATCAAGTAAATAGAAATTATATATTAATATGTTACAACACTTTTCAGTTTAAAAATTTTATATTTCACTCAAAAGAAAAAAATTAGGTTTTTCTTTCTGGAGGAGAGGTGATGTAAGTGCCCATTAATTTTACGTGATTTCATAAACTCCCACAATCTCTATCTCTTTACGGGATGAAACTAGATCGTGTAGGTTGTTTACATTTAGATCTGATGAAGTAATTGATGATTGAAAAAAAATATAATAGTTATTATGTAATGAAAACATAATGACACAGTAATATGCATGCCAATATTTATTTCTCTACCTCTTGTATTTTTGGCCAAATTAAAGAAACCATGTATTTATCCATGAAAAGTGCATGTCCAAACATATACAGTTTTACAACATTGACATATGTGTGTTTTGGCTTGAAAATCTATTAAAGTCATCAAAACATGCACAGAAATAGCCATACTAAATATTGGTTTTTATCTCAATCATGATAATGAAACTTATCTAACAAAAATGTTCTAGTCCAGAAGCAACCAAAATAAATAAATAG
>JAECUM010020449.1:0-29943 GCA_016617855.1 Megalonaias nervosa | reverse complement strand
TTGAGTATTTCCGATTTCATTTTCAATGCTTCGAGAGCTTTGTTCCCAAAGGTTAAAGCCTCAAGATTGATTATTGCGATCTTACATACCCATGGGGTTGGGTCAATGTACTTAATTTCTTCTGCTTGGAGCTTAGGTAGTTCCAGTTCCTTTGTTACCTCATGTATTTTCTTCCCTCCTGGGTGTAGTGGTACATGGAGCCGACTGAATGGTACGTTGCATTTCTCAATAATTTTCATTGTTGGATGCGATTTTCCTTGGGTAGAGATTCTCGTTCCGTATCTTAATATAGCTTCCTCTCTACATAATTGTAGTGGAAGCTTTCATGCAATGATTTATATTTCTTCTACTGAGGTATTGTCAAGAGCTCCAGTGCACAGTTTTAGTGCTTTATATTGCAAGCTGTCAAGCTGTCAAGTTTCTTTAGTAGCTGTGGGCTTACTGAAGCGTACACCTGGCAGCCGTAATCTAATTTCGATCTATATGTTGCTTCCATGTAAGCTTTCATCAAAGTACATATCCAAGAATTTGGCCACTCGCTTAAAGGTATAAAACGGGTGGGGTCCTTTCTCTCTTGACTTTGGGGAGAAGACTACTTCTATTGGTTTATCTGGTAATATTTTGAAACTCCATTTATCAGCCCAATTTCCAATTTTATTCAAGTTATGCCAGACTGACGAACGCTGTACTTTATATCCCTGAAGCACGGACGTAAAGGAAAACACCCCCCTTACACAAAACTAGCAATGCCCACACCACAACCAAAACATGGACCGCGCGGACCTAAAAAAAACACGTTCACTTTTTCCTACAAACACTTTATTACCATCTATACATACAACCCTAAAACACACACACACACACACACACACACACACACACACACACACTATCCTAAAAGCCAGGGAAAGGAAGGGTTTATAGGCACACTTCAATCTTTTGAATTACAATCACACTCACAGACCAACACACAAATACAGACAAATTTGGCATTAGAGTAGTATGTCTTTTCCAGATTTTTGGGGTAGCCCTGAAAAGGGTTGGTTTGTTTGGTAAGAGTTTTGGCAATCTCTCTTAACGTGTATGATTTCGTCCCCGTCTGCCTGCAGGCTTTCCCACAGGATAGGGCCTGCTTCTTCGGAAGGGGAAAGAGAACCCTATAGTGTCCACTCTACTGTCCACAAAACCTCTTTCTGGCTGCTGCTGTTGCTGCTGCTTCTGAAGTATGTACTTCTCTGTCCACTCTTCTTGCTCCTTCTTTAAAGACCTCTTCGATGAGGTCTTGTGCCGTTTTAAGCATCTGACATTTTCTATTTTTTTCAGGCTTCGGCATCAGGTTTTGCCTGACACGATATAAATGGACGTAAGCTTCGTTCAGCTTGACTAGTTTTGAAGACATCTTCACGAGTTGACGAGTCAACAATAGATGGCCAGACTGATGAAGGTGAGATTATATTAGCGTCGCTTTCGCACATAGTGCATGCGCGACGATTTAAATTCAGCAATAGCGGACTAATTAGTTGTTCGAGGGGGACGGAAGAAGAGCCTCATCTCCCAACGCATTTATGCACACAGTGTGCTACGTAATTGTGTCCGATTTTGGGGCATTAAATCCACGGGACAATCGACGAGAGGGATTAGAAGCACCCAAGCTCATCGTTATAAAGTCTGCATCCACTGTTTCGTTTATTGAGGGATTGTACCCCACTTATAGCTCCCCACCATTACCGTGCTAACACGCTAGTCGGGTATTAGGTTTAATGCGTACATAGCACACTATTTGAGGGTAGGTGGTAGGGATATAGTTAGAAAAGGAGACGCTTGTGACATCCAGAGTTAATTTAGATTCCAGTTTCCAAATAATAAATGGCGTCTTGCAGAATTTTCGAATTAGTGTATCTGTGCTGTTGGATGTAGGAAGAGAAAGGAAATACATATTTTATTTTTGTGTAGTGTCCAATTTTAAGTCCAATTTTTTTCTGGTTGGATTTTATTTATAACGTTTGATAGTTTGGGGTTCTACATAATTATTTAAAGTTATTTTCCGCCTTGTGAGGGGGGCCTGATGACTTGGGTGTTAGTCACCTTATATACTTAATTTGGAGCCTCAGTTCCTATGAATAATTTGGGTGCCGCATTGCGCGGCGGGGCCAGATGGCCATTGGATTTTTGACCACCTTATAATTCTAATTTTGAACGGTCCTGCATAAATAATTTAACTTTTTATTTCTCAATCATTGCCACTTGTGCGGCTGGGCCTGATGGCTGGGATGAAGCCACCTTATAATTTCTAATATTTATGGACCATGTAAATGTAATGAATATATATTATATATACTCCACTTCACTTAGTGCTGAAAGATGAGAGACAGGTAACAGAATACAGACGACAGAAGACAGCAGAAGATGTTAGTAATGAAAAGAAATGAATCTCTATGATAATGAATAATTAGGATATATTACCTATTATTCAATTGCATTACCGGTGTTGGTATACTATTAATGTATACTGCTGTTAAGTTTAGTTATATAGGTAGTATATATGATATATTACTACTTGCATTGGCTAGTTTGTTTAGATGGGACCTGTCACTACTGCCATTACTTTGTCTGGTGTTTGCAGTCACAGCATGGCGCAGGGGAGCAGTCTGTTTCAATCGGTATTGATTCCGCCGTATGAGCACCGGTATTACCCACCCTAAGCGGTCGGTCTCCAGCTTTACCCTTACCTCTTGATACATTTGTCCTGCCCCCCCCCCACAGGCCCCTGCACTGCCGCTAGTCTCCTATTGAAATATGCCTAGTGAATGTTTGTTACAACTGCATTGCTTGGTGGATGGGGAGAAAGCTGATTATATTGGATAGGGATGATAAAGATCCTTGATCGTCATATAGATGTTAGCGTAGATAATAAAGATCCTATCACTACTGCCAATGCAAGGCCTGCCTCAGTTGATTGGTCAGTCTCAATCCATATAGGGTCTGGACTATTATAATTTACCACTACATTGCTTGTTGGTCGTCCAAAATTAAGTTTTCATATGAATGGGTTATGGGTAAGATCAGTAAGTGGATTAAAGTTTTCCTTGTTTGCCAATTATTTTCAGAAAATATATTATTATATGTTGAACTGATGTTAGGGTTATTGGGTAACAGGAATTCCGGGTAGGTCGTTGGTGATCCTATGTGTTTTTGCTTTATCATAAAATGTTCCCGTTGAGCAAGATATTTGTTGCACACGTTAAATACATGATGCAAATTTTCGGGACTAGGACAATGAGGGCAATTCAAGCCCCAGGCCTTCTTGTTTGGGAGATATTTTCCAAAACTATTGGCTAATAATGTTTTTCCAGTTTTGATCCTATTTATGATTTTCTGGTCATGTTTATTAGCCAGAGTAGGTGCTTGTATGCTCCTAGATACTTCCTTTTGTATCAGGTAAAGCGTGCGACCTTTTTTACTGTTATCCCATACCTGTTGCCATTTCCCTATAATTTTCTTACCATTATGCTATAGAATTCTTTAGTGCTGTACCGGAGTGTGGTAGGATTTTTTTCTTGAAGTTTATTTTTGGCTGCTTTGTCTGCTTTTTCGTTTCCTGGGATGCCGATGTGGGATAGCACGCACATAAATTCGATTTTCCTGTTACTGTTTTCCATTTATCTCAGAAACAGGTTGGTCTCTTTTACGAAGTTTTCACGGCAGTTAGAGATGCCGGATTTCAGGGATTTTAAGAAACTAAGTGAGTCAATGATAATTATTGTTTTGCGGATGTTTGTGGATTGGACCCATTTAATGGCTTCCATTATGGCCCAGAACTCTGCTGTATAGAGAGAGCAGTTATCTGGGAGTCTAGCTCCAAGCTCTGTTTTCCTCCGGTACTACTATAGCAGCTGCCGTTCTGCTAGGGTCGTTCGATTTTGATCCATCAGTATAGATCTTGGTATAATAGTGATATAAGTTTCCAATGGTAGAGAGTATTATAGATCTCATCTCTAAAGGTTTTTCATTTTTGGGTCCAAGCATAGTTGCAGTTAAATTGATATGCCGGATATTACGGGTCCATGGGATGGGGTTCGGATATTCGATTTGTTCAGCTTGTATATTTGAAATTCAAGGGTTTTCATTAAGTCATGAATCTTCTTTCCTCCTGGTGGATTCGCGACTAACCTACGGCTGAAGGGGATGTTACATCTTGCTTTACAAATCTTAGTTGGATGTGAGTCTTCATGGATCGATATTCTTGTCGCATATCTTAATAATATCCCCTTCGTAAGCGGGGGGGGGGTCTCCTGTTATGATCTGTATTTATTCTCTTGATAAATTCTTGTGCGCTTCTGTACATATGCGTATGGCCTTTGTTTGAATATGGAGGAAAGGCCGGTGGGTTTAAACTTTTTCAGGGCCTTTTTCTTTTCTTTAAGGGCTTCTTTACATTCCTCGTTCCACTATGGTGCAGGGTTTTTTTTTATATGTGTTTATCGCCTTCTTCCGTTTTGGGGATGCTTTAGGTAGCCGCCGATGAGAGCGTGTCTATTACGTTCTGGTTGTATTTATTGATATCCTCATCTTGAAGTTGCTATAAATTTATGTCTTCAAGTGTAGACCTGAAAGTTAGTCAGCCTGCCTTATCTAATTTCCATTTTGGTATCATAGTCAAGTTAGTGATAGGGATGGTTAGGTTCAGGGTGATTTTTACTGGAAAATGATCACTTCCTAACGTGCTGGTTTTGTCAACTTTTTCCCAGTCGGCTAATTCAGCCAATTTGGGCGTAGAAATAGTGAGGTCTATAGCTGCTAAGGAGCAGTTTTTCGAGTTGATTCTTGTACCAGTTTCATCATTCAAAATAACTAGATTTGAGCTATAAACCCATTCTTCTATTAGTTTTCATCTTTTATCCCTATGGTTACCCCCCCCCCCAACATCTATCGCTATGGGTGTTAAAGTTTCCACATGTGATGTAGTCTGTAAGATTATTTGACAATTATTCGTACGTCCTGACTGAGGTAGGAATGTTACTCCCAGGATCATAAATATTAGAGATTTCAATATCTGAGCGTCCTGTATGTATTTTTACAGATTGAAATTTAAGCGAATCTGGATTATTAGATTCTGGTTGGATAAGTCCTATTGTAGAGTTGGGAATGGAGTCATGAATAAAAATGGCTAATCCCCCTCCTTTTTTCCCCTTTGTTCTGTTTTGGGTATAACTAGTTGCGTAACCTGGGAGTTTTGGTGAGAGTCTAGAAGCACTAGATAGGTGTGTCTCTTGCAGAAATATGATGTCTGATTTGTGTTTGGCCACTTGTTGTAACGTACGACACCATACTATAATATAGTGCGTTTTTTTGGCCTTATTAGTTTAAATTCTTCTCCATGTACTTTGGTTAAAACAGTAACAATACTCTAAGTGCTAAGATTGAGCATCTGGGAATTGCTGCAAGTGATAAATATAGTATGTTTCCTGGGGTGGTATTTTCTGGTCTGTTGATTATCGTCTTTCGGGTTTTTTTTATATATTTCAGCTCCATTGTTCGGCTCTGTGGATTTGTTAGCCATTATAGGGTCACTATTCTTCTTTCCTTTGGTAATGCCGTCTTTTCCTTTGGAAGTGCCATTGGAGTTTGGCTGGGTATCTGGTTCTTTACTTGGTTTGTTACTTGGGGTATTTTAGCCTGATTTGATCTTTCTTTCAAAGTTATCGACTTGGCCTTGGATTGGCCATTTTTAGGGGTTTTCCCCTTCTTAACATATTTAACCGCTTTTACTGCTACTGGTGGCGCCGTTTTTATCCGATGTGGTGGGCCTATTGAGGCAATGACTTTTTCCGTTTCGATGTCCTCTAGCTCTTGGTAGTATTTGCATTCTTTTGATGGTAAATGGATTTGGCTGCTATGTAACATTTCCTTTTTAGTTGAGTGATACTTTTTCTCACCCGAGGCCAGTTGCCTTTTTATGAGGCTGTCTGTTGTCGGAGCTACATTGATCGTTGTAGCTGGTTCTGGAGCCTTGAGTGGTGGGGTTTTGTTTGAGACGACCACATCGGCATACGTTATGACTGGTGATGTTATTTTACATTTTTCCAGTTTCCCGTCTTGCTCTTCTGTTTTAAATATAGGCTGGGGGAGGTCTACCGATTTACATTCTTGAGTTCCAATGGCTATCTTGATTGGGGTTTCTTAGATGGGCTGCGAGAAAGTAATATCAAGGCACTTTGTTGGTCTATGTTAATAGGGGTATCTGAGGCGTGCACTTGGTTAGCCATGTCCACTGATTTCCAATTCTTGGAGACATTGGGATGGTATCGTCTAAGTCCTCGTTGTCTTGAAATTTCCCAGTACCACAAATGGATAAATAAGGGTCATCCGTGGGAGAAGGCATACAACCTGCAACCTCCAAAGCTCTTTCCAAAATCACGCGGGCAGTTGGGCTCGACTTAAATTGTCCCATAATGGCGCGAAAGTCACTGGGTGAGGTTAGGGTGGTGGTGGTGGTGTTTTTCCTACTGGTAACATCACCATATTTATTAATGGGGACAATTACTGAGGAGTTGATAGGGGTAACTGTAGGGGAAGAGTTTGTTTATTCATAGCCTTATTGGTTTTCCTGACAGAGTGTCTAATTGAACTCATATTGATTTTATTCCTTGTTTGTTGCGACATTTCCAACAAGTGTTAGTTTTAGAATTTCGTTCTAGTTCAATCACATGGGTCAGAAATATCAGTCAATATACTACTTCCTATGAGTTAATATTTAGTTGTTTAGATAGTCAATGAGAAAAACAGAAATATTTATTTATTTATTTTCTAAAGTATAATAGAAGAGATACTACTGTGGAGTTTTAAGCTATTGTAATTAGAGTTACTTGGATAATATGGTTTTAATAATGAATTAATCAGGAGGTGAGCTGTAGTCACTGGCAGAAAATCTCAGTGGTTTGCACGGTCTTGCTAACTTGCAAGGATTCCGCCCAGGTATATGTCATTATGAGTCCTGACACCTGTTGTAAGCTTTAGTTCTTCATGTATATTGTTTACCTATTATTTACATCTACAAATATCAGAATTTACACAAGATAATTGAGTTGTTTGATTGTTAGTTCAGTGGTATATAAGACTAATTAAGTAATAGATAGAGCAAGTGGAGTAGAAAAAAGAGTCAAAAGTAGTAATAGAATTTTCAGCAGCACAGAATACAATACCCGAAGGTTTAATTAATCAATTTCTCCTACCTTACACAATAATTGTTTTTGTCTCCCTTTCCAAAAGTTTCCTAGATAATGTGGTATCAGTTGTTTGGACTATCTGCTGGGCGGGATGCTAGACCTCCGCGTTCGTCGATACTGGATGGCGGGCTGCTGGTCCTCGTCGGCTGGTCTAACTGCTTGGCGGGCTGCGATTTGCTAGGCTGGCTGCAATGTCTGATGATGGTAATTTGGTGGTTAGTAATGTGCTGTATGCTCCAAACAACAACATTTTTGGTGTGGATACGTACACTTCTTACGATTGACGTACCCTATATCTGCCTTTCTCCCTTATTGGTGTGGTGCCTCTCAGACTTGCATCATAGAAGGGACCCCCTAGTGCCAAAAGTTAAAGGATCTTATGTGTTTTTGTTCCCCCCCCCCCATCGTAGAGATGTTTGTTTGTATAAAGTTAATTATAATTTCGGTTTTATTTAATTTTGATCTATGGTTTGCACACCTCCCTATTCTAGTGTATTAATATCCCCTTGACCTTGGCTGGTCTTGGAGTTTATTTACATATAGTAATCCTGCCAGGGATCAGTAGTGTCCAGTGTTTGCTATGTGTGTGTGCTATTTGTTTTGTATGTTATCTTTTGTTTTCTATGGACTGCCTATAAAGGATCAAATTCACTGAGTTGTTATTCGATTAGTGATTCCGTTATACTCGGGAAGTTCAGCGGTGACTTAATTGTCGGTGCCGTGCTTCCCGGTCTATGGAACCTGTAATATAATTTAGTGTATGTATGCGTAGAAGGAAAGATAAGTAGAAAAAGTTGAAGATAGTATCTGTATGTTGAATGTGTGCATGTTGTGTATATTTATCTTTATACCTCGTATTTTAAAAATTTTATTCCGTGTTTCTGTTTTCGTGATGTTCTTGTTGCTAGCCTTGCTTTTGGGGAGATCTGGTACGATCCGTACTACCACACGTGAGTCTCTTAGAATAGGCATCGTACCATCATATTCTCTGTACTCAGCAAGGCCATATCTTGTATGTGTATGTGCTATTTTATTAGTGTAATACGAAGTTTTTGTTTAAAAAGTTTGTTTCTTAATCACAAGGACCTCTACGGTATATTGTTATTTAATGTAGATATTGTTTAAAAATCTTCTCTTGCTACCTTCATTATGGAGTTAATAAAGGTTATTAATTCATTATATATCTTTTCATCATCGATGCTATTTGTGAAAAGAAGTTGTTTATCTTCTATTGCACTATATTTATTAATGATTTTATTCTTTAGTTCTTGTCTTTCTTTTTCCATTTTTTGACACCTAAGTATTAAATGATCTTTTGAATATATATGATTCCCGCATAGTCTACAGCGCGATATAGAATTTATAATATGTCTCTTAAATGCTGCCTCCCCTGTTAACCATTTATTGTGCAGGTATAGCAAAAACCTACTTTGTATGGAGGCTGATCCTGATCCTGCCCAATTTTTCCATATTGCTATCCGATTTAGATTAGGGTTTCGAAATTCTACTTCATGTATTTCTTTGGAGGCCATATCATTTAATAATTATAAATATTCTTTCTTTCATCCCATATCTCTGGGTTGTCCCTATATTTATATATTAATTCATAGATTCTTCTACAGTATCCTGGTGGTTGTAATAGTTTAATTAATTTATTATTTTTGTAAATTGCTGTGTTAAAACGACACAGATAACCATATAGATAAATATAAACTGCTTCCCGTGGTAAGATGGGAGAGTCGTTCAGACGTTTAAACCTATTTAAAATAGTAGATTTTTGTTTTATGCTTAAGTTGGGTATAGCTAGCCCTCCTTTTTCTTTCGGTCTGCATATATGTTTTTTTTCTGTAGATAATGGATTTTATTATTCCAAATAAAGCTCACTGTTTTCATTTCAATAACGTTGATCATGGCTTCTGTTAGTTGTACCGTGCTCATTATATAATTCAATTGGCTATATATGTAGGTTTTAGCAACCTGTATACGGTCTATTAAGTTGATCTTCACGTGCGACCAAATTTCTATTGGCGCTTCTATCTTAATTAGTAGTTCACGATAGTTTTTGTGAGCAGAGTTCTTCCCGAATATTATTCCTAATGCTTTAACTTGTTCCTTAATCAGATTAGGGGGCAGACCTGGATGGTTGCCCCGCCAGTTGCCTATTAATAAGATTTCCGTCTTGTCATGGTTAATTGCTGAACCGGAGGCCTTTCCAAATTGACTGAATTCATATTATAGATATTTAAAGGATGATCCGTCTCTGGTAAAATTAGTACAGTCATCTGCGTGTAATATAGTTCTGAAATCTTGTTTCAGATTTGGTATTTTTATTCCCTGAATGTTAGTGTTCTTATTAATATTTATATTCAGGGATTCTATAGCAATCACATATAGCAGCATAGATAGGGGGCAGCCCTGTCTAACTGATCATTTTATATTTATTTCTCCCGTAAGGGCACAATTAGCAATTATTCTAGACGTAATATTACTATACATGGCCTTGACCCAGTTAATAATACTTATGCCAAAACCACACTTTTCCAAAGTTTTAAAAATGAAGTCATGCTCTATTCGATCAAAAGCTTTCTCCTGGTCGAATAGAAACATGACTCCCTTCTCCCCTTTAATATTTAAAAATTCAATTATAGCTGATATTGACATAGTGTTATTTATCTCCCCATCCCCCCCCCAGCTTTGGTTTATATCAATTATTTTATCTAAACAATTTCTTATTCTATTAGTTATTATTTTACTTAGAATTTTGTAGTCATTACTTAGCAGTGTTATTGGTCTCCAATTTCTTAATTCGTTTTTGTCCCCTTTCCCTTTATAAATTAAAGTAATGATCCCTTCCCTTAGAATTTTTGGCATTTCCCCGTTAAAGAGTATGTTATTGTATAATAATTCTAAAATATCTATTAGCTCATGTTGAAACTTGATGTAAAAGTCTGATGTTATACCATCAGATCCTGGGGATTTCCCTTTTTCAAGACTATTTATTGCTTTTAATATTTCTCCTGCAGTTACAAATTTGTCACAGTTTTCTCTAGCATCTAATGGTATTTGTTTGTAATCTGTTTCGCATAAATAGTTGTTTATTATATCCTCATCAATGTTTTGGGTTCTATATATATCATCATAATAATTTTTGATGCATTCTAATATTTTTTTAATCCTTATAGGTAATATCGTTTAATTTAATAGACTCTATCTTTTTTGCTCCCCTCTTTTGACTTCCATTCTTCTGTATAGTCCCCTACCCTTTCTAGAATTACTTCTCTCAAACTGTTGATTTCTATCGTATTATCGAATTCGGCATACAAGATGACGTTCACGGCCTCGGTTAGAGCTTCTGCAAACTGAAGTTCCACACGCAGTTGATCGGGTTTTATAGGGTGGAAATGTCCCTCGTTGCTGCCTTGGTCTGGAGTGAAATCAAAGGCCCACAAAACGTAACCTCATGCATAATCGTGGTACAAAATACCGTGGCTGGTCTTGGTCCCTAACTGTCCCGTGGCTTCGTACAAGGACAAGTACGTTCTCAAGTAATTCTTCTCGGCAAACTTAGGTTCGAAGGGTCTGGTATACAAGGTCTTGTCATCGCAACTGACTTTGATCTTGGACACTCTGTAGTGCTTAAACTCGAAATGATTCGCAGTGACGACTCCGTTGAGGGCTTCGTTACTGACGATACCAATGATTAAACGTTTGGGTAACTGTCCTTGGAACAGATGATCTTCGATCTTTGATCGGAGTCCAGTGGTAATGGTGAAGGTTTTCACTTCCACGCGTCGTATCGTTCTGCTCAAAGTGTGGCTGATGTTGTTTCCCACTTTAGGTAACACTTCCAAACGTCGCACGTTGAGTCTGGCTTCTTGGATGATGGTTTTGTACTCGTTGGCATGGGCCATCAAATGGGAAACGGTATTGCTGCGATTCAGTCTCAGGCGGATATCCAGCCCGTTCAGCAAATACTTGTCTTGCAACCACATGTCCAAATGCAAACGATCCATCAGTTCTGAACTACGTCCTTGCAGGATTACTTTCGACGGTCGCTAAACCCCACATTGTGATGATAGTCAGCTGCTGTTAGGACTGTGTCGTTAAACTTGTCCTCACCTGCTGTGTCAGGTTTCCATACTACGCAAGCATCCAGATGAGTGTTCTTGGCCTCTTTTCCGTACGTCAAGAGATTTTCGAGGTACGCTTGGTAAGGATAAAGTATCCATGATGCTGCTGACTAGTTTGTTATTCATGTACATCTCCACTTCGCTGAACAAGGAATGCATGAAATTGTTGACTGGAGCTACTCTGGCATCGGCTCCCGGAACGGTGTCGTCCGCTTTGATCACTTTGACTTTCAGGTACAAATAATTGCTATTCGGATCGATGTAATCTTCGGGCTGTCCTTTGATTTCATATTTGATGGGGGCTGAGGTCGTCACTGAGGAGATGGTATGAAATTCTATCCATTCGGATCCTTGCATCGTTATCATAGCGCGTGGCATGGCAAGCAGATCCAATTCGAACTTGGAACATTCGCAAGTCCCTCGATGCATCGTTTTCTGTTGAATAATTAAATACGTCTAATTCGTTGACGGTTCTTCTTTTCTTTGTCTTTCTAGTTCTGTCTGTGTCAAGTCCTCTGGAGGGGTGTCTTCGTCGCCTCTTTCTGCCTTGTCCTTGCTGTGGTCCTAGGGAAGCAGGAATACTTGACTGGGCAGCGTCCTATGCAGTTAAGGAGTTTCTCGTCCTCCAAAATGTCTTTTCCAGTTTGAAGCTAGACATTTTTGCCTGCTCTCAAGAAGGCTTCTTTGGGGTTTTGTTTGTCAGTGATGACAGTTTGGAGAAATTCTCTGTCTTGCGTCAAAGCGACATATTTCAAGGCGTGCAATCCTTGTGTCACCATCGGTTTAAAAACTGGGGCCACTGAACGAAACGCAGATTTCAACATATCTCCTAAACCATGTCCTCGCTGTCGAGCGACTCCCCAGAACACAGGACACATGACTTACAAGTCGTTAGAGAATCGTTGTCGAAAATGAAGTTTCACTGTGACTTTCCCTTTGGAGAATGGAATATTTTGTCCCAGATCTCCTTTTATACCAATGTTGACACTGTCGAAATACGACTTACTGACGGGCACATATTGAGGATGTACAAATTCGCGGTGAACGTGATACGTGTTTCCACCTTCCTCGTCATTGGTCGTGGCAGAATCTGCTTTGAAAAGAATGATCGCAATAACATTGCGGATGTGTGTCCCACCACGTTGTACTCCACCACATCGGAGTATACAAAGATCAAATTTAATCCTTGGTTCATTTCTACAGGGTGACGAAAAAACTGATAAATTCAAATTGTTTATGATGGGTTGTATGAGTGGACCCTTGACGATCTTGAGGTCTCCACTTAAAATGTCAAACAATTCAGGACAAACTGTAATGGACAAAGTTTTAGCATCCGAAAATTTCATTTGCAGGCGACGAGCCACTTTGTGGTACTCGATGGAGACACTTCGTTTCGTTTTGTCCAAGGCTTTATCAAACAACGCATTGAATTTGGAAGCAGTCGTGTCCACCAGACCGTTAAAATAATAGCCTGCAGAAATTTAAAACATATAGATGTACCAAGGAGTATCGGGTGACACTGGCCGTTTCATACAGAAATCTACAGTTTCGTTTTCATTCTAGTATTATTGCACTTGGTCGTTCAGAACTTCGACCTGAAAAGTGTTTTGATTTTCAGTATGTTTTTGATTTGTGTAGCGTGAATCATTTCGACCAAAGCCACTTCCCAACGGGGTTCGTGATCCAATTGGATGGCCTGAGGTAATTTGGCCGTGAAACAGCACAAAGTATTGTGGGCAAACGCATCCATGGAACTGTCACTTGGTAAAGTTAAGTAAAATTGGTTATTCATAATTGCAGCGTTTTGCTGTCCGAGGGGTCACTGGAGGTCCGAGGAGTGTCCAAAAGAGGGTTGTTGTTTTGGTAGTGACTGTTGGGAGGGTGACTGATGTTTATCGCAAGACTCTCGTTGTTACCTTTAGAGTATTTTAGGGAAGGATTAGGGAGAAGGTAACCAATGCAACTGCGCAGTTAAATGTTCCACAATTGTTTGTCTCCTTGTTGCAAACTCAAATTGGCAATGGCAGTACCGATGACACAATACACCACAAAGATTTGGCAGAACAAGATTTGCGTTTTAGGGACACGTTCTCCACACCACACTCACAAGGGTTGTTTTTGTAGATCTTGCAGAGAAGATCTCGGTGAAGGTGTGGTCACTGTGGTGGTTGAGGCTGTGTTGAAGGGCATGATGGTCACTTCTTTTTATAGTCGATGACTTGCGATGCGTCGATCCAAGAGTCAAAACTCGGCGGATATCCTTTCCAATGTACATTGACTTCTTTGACACGACGCTTTCCCACTTTACGGGTTCTTTGATCGAGAATGCTTTCGATGTCGTACACTTCGTCTTCTGTTTTGGTCACGCGTTGTAACTCGGGCAAGTAAAAAGTTCCTTTTAACACTTCCCCGTTCATGTCTTCCAATTTATAGACGGTAGAATGACAGCCACTCACTCGTCCAGTGACAAGAAACAATTTGGTGGTCCAGTTGGGTAAGTAGCCTTTGTCGAAAGTGCGTTTGGTTTTGCCAATGCGCACCCAATCTCCCATCGTCAACACTCCACCTTTCTTGGGGACAGTCACAGTCGGGGACGTATCAGACAGGAACTCAAAGACGGTCACTTCGTTGTCGGCAGTCACTTCTTGTGGGGGGGGGGGTGCACATCCGATGCTCCGATGGTAAGATTGGTTGTACACTTTGACCAGGTGCGGCAAGAAATCGATGTACTTGAGTGTGTGTTGATGCATACAATATTTCCACATGCGTTCTTTCAAGGTGCGTTCAAAACGTTCCACGATGCTGGCTTTGGTTTGGGGATTCTCGGTGGTGAAAAAATGAATGCTTCGTTTCTTTAATTCTTTTTGGAAAGCTTGGTTCAGAAATTCGGTGCCTTTGTCGGTTTACCATAGAAGAGAGTGACGACCACTTTGTTTTAATACCAGTTTTAGGGCTCACACTAACTCAGTGCTCGATTTGGAAGGCAATGGAACAACCCAGGCAAATTTGGAAAAGACGTCGATGACACAAAACAAATATTTGTAGCCACGATTGTAGGCGGCCAAATGAGAGACATCGGCTAAATTTGCTTGCCATTGAAGATCAATGTCCTCCGCTTGGGTGCAACTTCTGGAATATTTTCGTCGAATGGGTTTGTGTAAGGTGTACGTGGCTTGTTCTTGCAACCATCGTTGTATTTGAGGTAAACGGACACTTTTGAGTCGGATTTTGGCAGCACGATACAATTTCTGAACTCCTCCGTATCCCGCGGGATGGGATGGATCGTAGTAAATGCTGGCTTACAAATTTTCCATTAGAACTTTTTTAATATGTCATCCACTCTTCACTAAAGCTACACTTTTTTCGTGTAGAATATTTTTTTGGATTGTAATGCTTTGCGTGTCCGACGAGCAATAGGTGTCGAGGAATGTGTTTGAACAGGGGTAATCAGTTCTTGTTTAACTTCTGCCTTCACCTTACGTTTCTCTTCTGAGGAAGAAGGGGTTGCTATCATCTTTATAATCCAACCAGTTCTGGATGTTGCTGGTATTAACTTGCGTACTTTATCTGGTGGAGTTTGAAACTCTTCTTCTCATTTTTCTGTCTTGGTGACTGGGGTGGTGGCGGTGTTGGTGGTCGTGATGGACTTTTTCGTCAGGGTATTCAAATCTTTCAGAGTCTTTTGAGCTGTTTCGTCTAAAGGTTTCTGGTGAAACTGTTGAAGTCGCTGCAACACTTGAACGTACCGTTGCGATTTTTCCGTTTCTGAAAAATCGCTTCGATCCATCAACGATTGCAATTCGTGTCGTAACTGGGACATCTCGGTCAAATGAGGATTGGCAGGTAAATACGAGGTCTGTTGTTCGTGCCAACGATGAAATTCCAGCCATTGTTTGTAAGCGACTAAAGATCTTTATACCCCAGAGGCCCCGTTTATCTTATTGATCCTTTTTTATCTTGGAGCCATTTGTGAAGCAGCTCCCGTCATGAGTCCTGTAATCATTGTTCCCAATGTGGCTTTTAGCACGGGTCCTAGCAACAGGGGCACAAATCCTCCGCGTTGCACCAACATCTTTATCTTTTGACGGATAGGTATTTTCTTCTTGACAATTTGGCGAAGAACTTGTTGATGCTTGTCTAAGCATTCTTTCTGATGTTGGGACAAAGGTATCGTTTCTTTCAAGACTTTCAGGCAACATTCGCACATGGTATCGGCAATGTCTTTCGAGGCTATTTGAATGAGTTGTTTTCACATGGGTGGAGGGGCTTTGGACAGGACGGACAACACGTCCCAATGTTTGGCTAAGCGATGAGGCAGTCCTTTCCTTTTCTTTCTTTTGTGGGTAGAAGAAGGATGGTTTCTGGGGGTTGACATCTTTGTTTGTTCCGGAGCACACACCAAAAATACACTGACGTCGATGACATGGGACACATCCTTTTATCTTATTTTTTTTTAAAGTAGTATTGTTGGAGTAGTTCGTTGTGTGTGTAACCAGTTTCTTTGACGACCTGTTTGACTTTCGAATCATATAATCCTCCCCTTTTGTTGCTCCTCTTTTTCTTTGGATGATTGGGTCTTTTCTGGGGTAGACGTCAATGCTTAGCTAAACGTTTTTTCGGATGCGGAGTCAAACGACTAGACCGTCCTTTTCTTTTGCTTTTCTTTTTGGGACAGGAGAACGACGATAGTGGTGGTGTGCACTTCTTGTAGGTAATATCTTTTTGCGTTCAGGAGTACAAAATCACTGATACCCGTCGTTTGCTCCAGGTCTTTTTTATGGTGGTGGAATGTCGCCACTGATTGTACGTCCGTCCTATCATTTTCATGGCATGCATCACTAGACGTTGAGGGATTCGCAACGGACTCAATCGGGACAGTTCTTGCTTGGATAAATCCAGTAAACTCTGTAACATGCCCGATCTCTCTTGGACTTTGATTTTGGGGGAGGGTACTTTGTTAGCACCTTCTTCAGCGGCTAAAAAGGTGGAGGGTGTCACCGCTGGACAAGAACTGGAGACACGGGTTCCCATTTTTTCTTCAAATTGGGAATAACGGGTGTCAAATTGGGTTGGACTGGCATCACTTACAACGGAGAAGTGGAAGAAGCTGAGGCTACTGGAGATGCGGTCACCGTCGCTGCAGGTCGTGGTTTGGGGATGTAAGGTTGCGTCCTGGCCGCAGTTCCTCTCTTGCGGATAGAAGCTGTTTTCTGGGGTCTTTTCTTGGGACTTATCTTTTTCTGGGGACTTTTCTTTTTCTAGGGCTGTGACCTGGTCTTGACACCACTGCTCTTTTTCTTTTGGACACGTTTGGGGTGGAGTGGCTTTTTTTCTTGGGGATGACTTTTGGGGCATTGGCATCACATTTTAAGAGGGAGCTAATGATGACACGTCCCAGAGAACCGCTACCTCCAGGTTTCAAAATGATTTGCTTTTTGGTTTGATTGTCGATGCGGGGATCTGCCAGTTGCGTCATGGCTACTTTGTTTCTGTCAAAAAAGCTTCGGTTTGATGTGGGATGTGAATGTTGCCTTGAAGTAGTTGACGTGCTGTCACCGAAAACCATTGTAAGACTTCTTTGAGACTGACTTCTCGTAAAAAGCGTTGGTAATCTTCCACAGTCTGAATAGCGTCATTGACTTCCTTCCACGGAATCTGTTGTATCACTACTGATATAGGTCTTGGCATGGTAGCAAGTTTTTATACTCTCTTTTGTTGAAGGTAATAAATGTACTTTTTGAACAGAAGCGGTTTTATTTCAGTTCCGTACCAAAATTGTTTAGTCACTAACTCACACACCACACGTCGCACAGAAGTTTCCTCTTGAACCAAGGTTTGTTCGTGTAAAAGGTTTTGGTAATCTTTTAAGTCTTCCTCTGGAATTCGGTGTACTATGGTCACCCTGTCAGTAGAATGAGTAGCATCCAAAGGTTTCTGAATCTCGTGTGATTCATCAATGTCTGACCATTGAAACGCTTTCAAATGAATCAGTCCTCTGATAGCATTCAGTTACTAGCAGAAATTTAAAAGCTGATGATCGTTCAGATGCAATTGTTTCTTGCGTTTCACTTGTATTTTGACGAATTCTTGGCAAATGCGTTCTCTCAACTCCACAGGCAAACCATGAACGTTCTCTTGTAAAGTATCCATAAAGGGATTACTGGGGTCCCACTAAATGTAGGTAGTGAAAGTGCGGAGACCATTGAGTATGTTCCAGGTAAGCTGAATCTTTCTGCTCTCACTCGTCAAGTGACTCACCACAACTGAAGGACTTGACTTTATCACCTTCGCCCAAGTAGATAAATCCGGGTCTGGCAAATTCTTCGGAGGGTAGGTCCTCCCAGATATTTAGGTCACTTTCCTTGAAAGGTTTGGAAACAACTTTCAAAGTCTCAGTATTCAGACAAACGCACAGGGAACGAAAATTCTTCTTTCACATGTTTATTTCGATGAGGGTACGGTGAAACCCGCAGTTTTTTGCTCAGGCATGGATGACATCCGTAGAGTGGTAGCCGCATGGTTTCACGTTGAGGATAAAAGCCAGTAAAGAGTCCACGATAGCGAGTGTCATCGCCTTCGCATCCGTCAGATTTGACACGCACAGCATCACTTTCAATGGTAGGTGTAGTAGTAGTCATAGCGAAGTTCCCATGACGTTGTACTGAATCGCTGAGGTCATAGCGGACGGCATCCCTGCCATCGCAAGGCACAGCATCGCACTCCACTTGTGAATGATTGAAGTTGAATTGTGTCTGTTTGAAAGGATTCATCTTTCTCGCTTAGCAAATGTAGTCACAATGAACTATCGGTCTTGGACGTTTTCCCTTTTTATATGACGGCCAATATCAGCGTGTCCATACGGTAAAGTAAAGTGG
Organism: Megalonaias nervosa; assembly: GCA_016617855.1. NCBI lineage: Eukaryota > Metazoa > Mollusca > Bivalvia > Unionida > Unionidae > Megalonaias > Megalonaias nervosa. The sequence continues at coordinate 11,712 of JAECUM010020449.1, read as the reverse complement.
TTGTGAATTCGCACTGGCTTCTGGTACACGATTTGATACAGTTTTTCCGAAGGTCAACTGACGCTTTGGTGTCTTGGTAAACGTTCAATCTTGTGAGGTTCGTTGGTGATCACTTTAAAGTCTTGACCCTCTCCAGATTGCAAGGCTTCTTTCAACACGCCAAAGTTGACCACTTGACTGATGCGATAATTTAGAGTCAATCCTTTCACGTTGCAGTAGGTGTGCACTTCTCCTTGATGGTCCCGCTATTCGTAGCCGTAATTTTTGGGAACGTCACTAGCAAAACTTAGAATCTTGTTGTCGGGGTGCTTGTCCGTCCAAGCTCCTAATTGGTCACCTTCGATTTCGGGGTGACGGTGACCTAGGCGGTCGAAGTAGATGCAAATGTCCGTATCAAAATACAGCACACGATCTCCTAACTGGTGTAAGGCTTCGTACAATTTTAAACGAGCATGGACTGTAACGTAGGCTGCAATGATGGCATTTCCAAATTCGTCGGCCTGCACAAACTCCAGTTCTTCTTCGTAATTGAATAAGATCAAACCTTCACGAACGACGTCCACGTGTTTCATGTATTTGGTTTTGTCGTGAGTCATCTGGAAGTAGCGGGAAGGTTCTGTCAAATACTCTGTCTTGGGTTAACAAGGACGTTGTGCCATTTTCCCCCACAAACAATTCAACATCACTTTGGCAAACGATCGCCTTCCTTCGTTTTTCTTGATGTGATCTAAAGTGATGCCTTTCTGCTCAAAGTATTTCTCTCTGAATTTCTCTTGGTCTTCGGAAATGTGGCACCAGGAAGGATAGCCGCTGGCTTCTTGTTTCAGTTTCAAAAGGGCATCCACGTTGTCCCCGAAAATGCCTTTCTGAGTCTCGTCACCCTTGCTGAACTGTTTTGTCTTGGGAAAGTGGTAAATTTCGTACACTTCTAATAGTTGGTATCCCAGGTCCAGAGCTTTAAATAAATCCACGATGACCAACGTTCCTGTCAAGGCGCGTTCTTCCTGCGTGTGCTGACAAGGTTGGTCTTGGTTGCACGTTTCGACACAAGTACGGCACAAGGGAAACATCAGTTTTCCTTGGCAATGATGAGGTAAAACGGGATGGTACAGATCCGTGGGAGGCAAGACTTTACATTTAATCAATCCTTCGAATTGTCGAATGTTTTCCACGTCAAATATGTTACGCAAGCAATTGGGCCTGTCCTGCGAAAAAAGTGACAATATTTGCACACGTAAGGTTACAGTGAACACACGTCCAAGTATCTGATTTCGTCTCCTTTCTCCTCGTCAGCGTGGTACAGCAAACAGGTGGCATTCGTCCGTCCTCCATACAAACTGTCCCGCGGGTTCAGAGGGTCCACCCACTTGTAACTTTCCACGATGCGCTTAAATTGGGGATCGGATTTCAAACGGTGATCATACTCATGGCTCCGTTCAAAGTCACTTTAGGACGTTCGGTGCTTTATTCCATACAGTATTTCAGAAGAAACTGTCCATCGTATCCCGAAAAATTGTGAGCCATCACCGTTGCATAGCGATGACAGTCTCCGTAACATTCAGTGTCCTCTTGGCTCCACGTCTCGTCGATAGGGTCTAAGATCTATCGGGCGAAATCGGCCAGCGTGTTAGGTCCTCGACAGATTTTTTCACGTCCTCCAGGAATCTTGTTACAGTGAGGACAATGACAAAAGATCGGTTCTTTGATGCACTTTTCGCACGCTCGATGAGCCACGCAGAAATTGGGAATGTGAATGCCAGTCTTTTGCTTGCATTCGAAATAAAAAAAGATGAAATTCCCTTTCTTCTTGTTATCTTCCTCCTCCTCCTGTTGAGGTTGGTATTTTTGAATGTAGCATTCGTGTTCCAAGTCCACGATTTGGTGATAAATATGACATCGTTTCTATCCTGAACATACGTGAGCCTTGGTACTATTGGTACGTATGCCTTGTCTACAAGTAGGGCACAATCTCAGGAGTCGACAAGCACAATTTCGCCGTGAATCATGCGTCTTCAGATGTTATTGGTAACAAGTAGGGCTGACAAATGTTCGCTGACAAGCTGGGCAATGCACTCGTTTTTGTCCTTCGTCAAGACAGGGTTTAGAGGCCAAACATCCATCACATTTAGATTCACAACGCTTGTGTTGCTCTCGAGTGTTATAGCGATAGTCACATTTCTCACAGTAATAACTGTATCCTAGGAATCCGGTGACACATGGCAATGGCATCGAAATGTTCATCGTGATGATAGACGTGAATGTATTTTCCGTCTTTGAAATTTTAGCCTCGATACAACAGAGATCCATGTACTTCTTGAGGGTGCACTTTCAACGTGGAGATTGGAGCCAACATGTCTTGCAATTTTTGCATTTCAGGAATGCCACAAGTGGTGTCTTTGAATAGGCCAGCTTGCTCTAACAGGAGTTCTGCTTTATTTCGTTGTTTGGATCGGTCCGATCGTTGAACAGTTTTCCAGGCTCTTTTCAATTCTGCCGTGTCGTTCGTATCGGCAGTCGTTCGTCCTACGACGATGCATGGCCTAAACACATCTTGTCTTGAGGGTTATTAATTTGGACGAGGCTACGCTTGATGCTGCGAAGGTTGCCAACCAATAACACTTTTTTGCGTTGTCCGGTCCCTTTGGTAAGAGAAACGTGGGCCATGTACAGTGTCGCCTTTCCATCAGTGATGTAAAACTGGTCTTTGGATTGCTGCACATGTTGAATCTTGTCGATGACTTTGGAAGGTGTCAATTCTACTGGGCTGCTAAACTCGAGCCAAACCGGGGATTTCAAACTGTCGTGATAAATGGAAAGTCTCAAGCGATCGTCTACCTTGGCTCGCTATTGTCGTTTCAGTGCAGTTAACAAAGAATCCCACAAATCAGTGATAAACCCCTCTGTTTTCTTCAGCGGTACGTCGGACTTGAAATCTTTAATTTTCACCGTGTACGTGTAGTCCGTAGTTCCAAATTTTCTAGAGGAGCGTTTATCCGTCTCTCTAATGTGGTAATACTTTTCAGGGGATACTGGCGGTGGACTTTGGTTTGGCGTAGACTTTCTGGGTCTAGATTCTGGTTCATTCATGTCATCTTCAAAATCGTTGGCATGGATTTGAGCCAAGACTTCAGCTGCTGTGCGAGGCGATAGGTCACGTTTCTGCCTCTGACTTTCTTCTCCTTTCTTCACGAAATCGTGCGATCGTTTCATCTTTATGGCAAAATGTCAAATGACTCAATTTTAAACGACATGGTCCCCTATATATAAATGTAAGGTAAGTGTTTTCCTATATAAAGGGTCAGTGTCTTCCCTCAGAGTATTCATTCACTCTCAATCCTTCAAGAAAGATGGAAAAGCCAACACAGATCGAACTTCTGATCAAAACACTACGAGGCGTCATACGAAGGTATTCTTCAGAGAAGCCGACGGACTACTCCCTCTCCTTTCAAGATAAAAGTCAAGACACATGCTATATCTGTCAGAAGAAAGGACATTGGGCCAAAGAGTATCCACAACGTCAAAGCAAGACAGGCACCAAAAGAGACAAAGGTATAGATACCTTTTATCATTGTAAAGAGAAAGAATATTGGTCTTCATACTGCCCTAAGAAATAACAGGAGCAGGAGAAAGGAGGGATTGTGAACAGGACGAAGAGGTACCTTCCGAAAAGGAAGAACCCATACCCGGCCAGAACGAGAATAAAAGAAGACGGGAAGAATGTGAGGAAGAAGAGGAGGAGAAGGAAAAGCCTGTGACAGTAAAGAAATTCAACAACAAAAAAAAAAAGGAGAGAGTGAAAAGAAAAGAAGAAGCTAATGAACTTTTTAATGTGATGTGTTGTGACATTTGGTTCTTACTTTTATGAGAATAGACCAGAAAAAAACCTGTCTCTTGCTTTTGATTTTTACAATCATAAGAACCTACACTCATGCACTCACACCCGTCCGTCATGGGTACAAAAGGGATTCGAGTTTTACTTCATTTTGGCAAACGTTGAGTAGTCTCTTTTCGAGAGATGGGTGGTCCTGAAAAAGACCGTTGGGTGTTTGTTTGTTTTTTTTTTTTTTCTTTCTTTTTTTTTTATAAAAACAAACTTAGGAACGGAAGGCAATGCGCTTTAACTGTCTTATTCCTTTACCATGGCCAAGGCCTACTTCTGGACCTGCTACTGTCGATGATTTGGTAGAGTTCACCACTGTTGGTATCTCAGGCGTAGTGGGAGTATTGACGGGGTTGAACTGTTTGGCTCGGGAAGGTGTTTTTTTTCATGGGTCGTATTAAAGAAGTCTGATACATTTGTTTCAGACTCCTTAACTCTGCCAAAATGTCTAAAAGTACCGTGACCGTTTGACTTTCACTGTCTTCCGTCTCTCTTAGACCTTATTTATTCTCTGCTTTTTCTTCTTCCTGTCGTTTTCTTCTTGCCTCTTTCTTTTGCTGTAGCTGTTGAATGAGAAAGGCTTGTTCTGCTTCTTTCTGCTATTGCAAAAATTTCTCCAATTCTTCTTTCAGCCTCTGTTTAAAATCCTCTACGTACGGCAAGGAAGAAGCAAGCGGCGAAGGTACTGGTACCGGAACAAATTCTTGTGAAGAGAGAAAATCCGCTAAATCCCAATTAAAATCGTTCTCTTCTGGATTAGGACCGTTGTTGTTTTAGTAGCCGCTGATATGCCATCACTCCTCGTCTCCACAGCCGATGTACCCCAATTCATCGTCTTCAAAGTTTCCGTCATGTTCTAACAAAGTCACATCGGTTCATTGTTCACAGATGCTAGCGCACCTAAATAGGGAATGTGACGTCACATGCAGCTCTCTTCAGATTGGAAGACAGACTCCGCACTGTGACTGAACTTTGTAACGCGTGATAGGATTGGTGAAAGAAGTCAATCCGTTTCGATCCGATCTTCCATTATAAATAACCGTGGTTCACCTCACTTCATTCACCTGTTCTCGTAACAAGATGTGGACTAACGTATAATCGTCTACCCTCCTATTGTCGATGCTGTTCAACCTGGACTATCCCATGTATGTCAATTCATCATGCGCTATTACCAAGATCACAGAGACGGCTCTTTGGAAACGAAAAATCTATGTGGAGAGGCAAGGCTGCCTGAAGAGAGTCTTAATCTACGGTCCAGATGTCAGACGAAGTTTGAGGAAGAGAAGACCCGTGCGATGCACTCTATGTTAACTGAATGGTGTTAACAAAAAATAAACCCCAAAGGCCTTTTACAGGGCCACTCATATATCTGGAAAAGATGCCTATTCTCTCTTGCCTACATTTTTTTGTCGATTGTTTAGTTTTTTGTGTGATAGATTTATGTATATAAATCTATGTATGTATGTATGTATGTATGTATGTATGTATGTATGTATGTATGTATGTATGTCCCATTCTCTTGTCGCTAGACAAACCATATGTTCAATTTCCCTTGTCGCTATACAGTCCCAGTCCCTTGTCTCTATGTTAAATTCCCTTGTCGCTATATAGACCCAATCCCTTGTCGCTATGTTGAATTTCCCCTTGTCGCTATACGGACCCAATCCCCTTGTCGCTATGTTCAATTCCCCATTCACTCCATGTTAAATTTCCCATGTCAAATTCCCATTGTCGCTATATTCGATATTCACTTTTTAACATGGAGGTCCCCTTTTCGCTATATCGCCCCCCCCCCCATTCACTACTTTTATCATCTAAAGAAAAAGCACCCTTCAACAACATCAACAGGACTGTCCAAAGGAAACTCAAAGAGCTGCAAGACTCACGAATGAGCAATAATTCAGATGAGAGTCAGTCCTATGCAGACAGAAATAAAACAAAGAATTTACGCGATGCTTTGAAGACAATCTACGGGTGACAGTTAACAGGACCGTGCCCAGTACTGAGTACTGACAGCACTACGCTTCTCACAGGCAAAGAAAATATACTTCAAAGATGGGCAGAACATTTCAACAACATCCTCAATCAACAGTCATCAATCAGCGAAGAGGCAATTGATCGATTGCCCCAAATGGAAATCAACATATTACTTGCTGATCCTCCAATGGTGACTGAAACTGTGAAAGCAACTGACCAGCTGTCGAATGGCAAAGCACATGGAACAGATGCTATATCAGTCGAAGTCAACAAAGCCGGAGGCACACGTGGCACAGAAACTGACAAAGTTCTTCCAGTCAATATGGAATCAGAGACCTATACCCCAGGAGTACAATGATGAATCCATCGTCCACTTGTACAAGTAGAAAGGCAACAGACAATCATGTGGCAACCATCGGAGCATATCCTTGCTGTAAATAACAGGCTAAATCATTGCCAGAATTCTGTTAATCGTCCTGTGCTTTACATAGAGCAAGGGGCCCTGCCAGAGGATCAGTGTTGCTTCATGAAAGGACCAGGGATCACAAACATGATTCGTGCAGCTCGTCAACGTCAAGAGAAATGCCAGGAACATATCTCAAACCTATACACGACATTCATCGAACTGACAAAAACCTTTGACACATTCAGCCATGGGGGCCTTCGGAAGATAATAGCAAAATTTGGTTGCCTAGAAAAATTCATCGTGAGGGTTTGGCAATTCCATGATGGCATGCTCGTTCGTGTCATGGACGACGGCGAAATGTCGAAACCATTCCCAGTCACCAAAGAAGTCAAGCAAGGTTGTGTGTTGGTCTCGACCCTTTTGAATATGTCGTTCTCTGCCATGCTTACTGATGCCTTCTGTGATTATTACACTGGTATCGACATCAGACGCCGGACCGACTGCAAGCGTTTCAATCTGAGGAGACTACAGGCGAAGGCGAAGTTACAGCAACAGACTGTTTATGTTTTTCTATTTGCTGACGACTGTATCCCAATTTTAAATCTGAGTCTGACATGCAACGTAGTATGGACCATTTCTCTTCAGCGTCTGACAATTTTGGTCTCTCAATCAGTATCAGGAAGAAAATTGTGATGTACCAATCTGCGCAACAAACCCTTACGTAGAGTCTACCATCACAATAAATTGTCAAACCCTCGCGACAGTGGACAAGCTCACCTGCCTTGGCATCGCACTCTCACGTGGAGTCCACATTGATGAAACCAACGCCAGTTTAGCTAAAGCAAATGTTGATTGTGGCAGACTATGTGCAAAGCGCAAAGGATCAGTCTACAAACTTCACGTCTACAAAACCGATGTGTTGTCGACCTATTGTGTGCTTGCGAAACCTGTAATGCATACAGACGACATGCCAAGAAGCTGAATAATTTTCACATAGGCTGCCTGAGGAAACCGATGAGGATAAGACGGCAGAACAGGGTTCCAGACACTGAGGTTCTCACACGGGCAGGCATTCCAAGCATCCACACACTGCTGATGAAATCACACTTGCGATGGGCAGGCCTTGTGACCAGAATGTCATAAGAGCGACGTCGGAAGATCTTCTACTGAGAGATGAATGAAAGAAAGCGATCTCATGGTGGTCAGAAGAAACGCTTCAAAGATTCCCTCAAGATATCCTTGAAACACTTCAACATTGAACCTGATTCTTGGGAAGATCTCAAACAGGCTCCACATGGCGGAGTCAGATCCATACTGGAACTACAGATAAAAAGGAAACCATGAGAGAGAGAGAGAGAGAGAGAGAGAGAGAGAGAGAGAGAGAGAGAGAGAGAGAGAGAGAAATAATGGCCTGACGTTGAAGAAGTGGGGAACATGTTGAGAAAATGAAGCAAGGGAGAGAAATCATCTGAGGAGTGAAGAAAAAACACTTATACGGACAATGTTCAGAAGAAGATAGGGATTCAGACTTAGAAAGAGACTGAGACTTGGTTCTTTAAGAGAACTCCGAAGAGACAGTGGAAACAGAAGAGACATGAACAAACCAAACAACAGGAGCAAAACGAGGAAATTAAATGAACAAATAAGGTAACTCAAAACGAAGACAATAGAAGAAAAGCAATACACATGAAATATACGTTTAATTCAATAAAATTTACAATCAGTGACAAGAAATAACAACCCGACATCTTTTCAGTCACCTCAACCAGAACACGATTTCAGTCCGCAACATAATTTAACAACAGGAGAACGAGATTACGACATGTTTTAATCAAGTCCGCTTGAATATCGATTTCAATTATCTTTGCACTTTAAAGACATAAAAACTTAAACCGTATGTTTTCAATCTTGTCCGAGAGAAACCGACTTTTAAACCGCAATTCTTTCTTATCATCGAATTCTAAAATGAAAACTTCGGTTTCTTTAAAAACAAAACCAAAATGAAAAGAAATACAGAACAAGAAATATTTTATCATCTTTATATCTCACTTACAATCATCATCGGTTGTGAGTGCGTACATGTGCATGCATGAGTGTACTCTTTGCAGACATATTGGTGAATGCGTGCTCAGACAGATACATATAATTAAAATAAATTTTAAGTCGTGACATGCAGTCTTTTTCATATAGATACACAAAAAGGTATACAAGGAAGATAGTCTATATAAGCCCGTCCCCAACATCAACACGGAATGAAGCACAAATAACATACGCATTGTTGTTGTTCGTCCTTCGAGTTCGACGATGACCATAACATCACTAACGGGTGTAGTTTATTTGAGTACTTGAGTGGCTGATCACGCCAATTTGTGCTCTGAACTGTCTGTGGGGACAGGAGATGCCGCTTGGGTTTGCTTGATCAATAGAGGGCGTGCTGCAGTTCTGAGATTTACGCTGCATCGTCACTGCCTCTGCAATTTTTCAGAGTCCGTAGGTGTCATGTTCTGGTGACCTTTGAGTCAACCAATGGAAATGCAGCTTTCAGAAATTTGAAAGTGAATCAGATCAATAGGCACGCACTGATGCGCTTCAGCTGTTCTTATTGTTCTCCCAAACGGGAAGATATAAGACTTCATCTGATTGGCTGATACAATTAGCGATTATGGTAGCATGACCCCTAAGCGGTCGCTGTCAGATCTTCACGTAGGACAGTGGAAATCTGATTCTAATCAGACTGAAACAGATATCTGAGCAGATATACAGAATAAAACAACACGAGTCCCCGTATGAAAATATAGCAATTTAATCAATTATATAAACAAATTAAATTGAACGTGACATTTGAATGATACACTTTCTTAGAAATAATTTCCAAGTTTACCGATCTTAAAATCGAAAAGCAAATTTCATCATGATATCTAGTAAATGATCGAACTCAGTTACCGAGTATAGTTTGGTTGCTTGCCTGTCCTTCCAAAATTCAACGCTGGTGGCAGATTATAGTCGACGTATTCATTTTCTTCTTCTTCTTCTTTCTCTACAGCCTATATATACATGAAGCTATTGTTTTCCCTTGTAAATAAATAAATAGATAAATAAATAAATAAATAAATAAATAAATAAATAAGCAACCTAAATATTTGTCACGTATTTTTTTACTCCAAGGATCAAACATTATCCACTCTCTAGTTACGTCAGATATCGTCTTATCGTAATTCAACAGAACCTAAGGCCAATATGGGTCAGTTCGCAGACTGACAGCTAGTACACAAACCCTAGTACAGAAGATTAATGTATCTCCCTAACGGCTATTCAGTATCCCTAACTGAACTATGACATACTCTAGACCTCTTAACAAACCATTCCTACGCCCTGCGATGGATTATAAATCACTAACTTGGCTAAATGTCGGACGGCAGCAGGCACCATTGATTCTCAGTTAACAGAATTCACATCTTAATTATACAAACGAATTAAAGAAATTCACTTCATGTCTAAACTACAGTATTTACTAAAAATTCATGGGATGAACATTTCCAGACATAGCAATATCGATTCCTAGCCCACACGATTCATGTAATTTAAGACAGATAATTTCATACAATTGTCTCAGTCTAGTACCTAGAAAGTAATGCACGAAATTCTTGGAATAAACGAGTCGTATAACATTAAAGGCAAATGAATGCAAACAATTATCTTCCGAACTCATCAAAAGGAAAATTGATGTATGAATTTAAAACAAACAAATTCATAGAAATGCTTACCAAATCATATCAAAGTAAAAATTGCATGCGATTGATACGAACCTTGTGCCTTCGAGATTCGCTCGCTTCCAGGTAACAGAATGTCTCTGTACCTTAAGGTTCTGTGTCCCTCAAACTTCCAGACACCCATCCTTTGGACAGTTTATAACGGGAGAATACTTTATACTTCCCCGGAGCTAAAAACTTCTTTCCTTCCCGCAAAAATGTAGATTGACAAATTTTTCGAGGGAGAATAATTAAAATATTGAATTTCGCTTGGGATACAGACACCCCTTATTTAGCTTAGCCAATAAGGATTAAATTTATCAAACCGCCAGAAATTAACACACGCATATCCAAGTTAGAATAATTCTTTCTATTTTCGTGCTTATTAAATAAACCGATTCCTGGAAATTTTCACTTTATGACACTTAGTTCAATGGCACAAAATTGGTGTTCTAGGATGGTATTAAATTCAGTCAATTGGCAAATGACATCATTAATGCTTTAATGACAGCGGCGTTGGTCAAGTTGATTTGTCCACTTCATGGCCAGATGATCCCAATATTAATGTTTGCAGTTAAATTCATTAAGGACGCGATGATGAAACAAAGTAACAAACAAACGGTGACGATTATGAGGGTAAACTTAGGAGATACCAACGGAAACAGACGAGGAAGTGCCAGGAGCGCTTGATGGCACTGTGGAAGTCCTACGTCGAGAAAAGGATCTCCACCAGTCAGCTACTGAAGTTACGTGCCAGAATTTATGGACCATGTTATTTTCTCCATTGCTATATTATATAAATTAAAATATTTTAAATAATAACATGCTTCTTTTTATCTTTGCGCTTGTACAGTATTGTGTACACTTTCAATAATAACTGCATACAGTTAAATAATGCATAATAAATTCAGCTAATGAAAATCGCTTACTGTGCTCATTGTCTTAGTACTTAAGGTTTATTTAATATAAATAAAATATTTTACATAAATCTATTTTTATTTTATTTTTATTTTTTTTTTTTGGTTGAAAAACCAGGCATTAACATATTCTAACCAGTATATATTGACGAAACAAATAACTAATACATTAGCATACTGAGACCAGTCATTATAGACTGAAACATGTCACCTGCATTGACTTTTTTCAGTATTAGTAATTTTCAGAGCAATAAATGATACGTTATGAATTGAAAAAAAAATAACAAACGATGCTTTAAACAAAGGTTATTAAAATATATTTTGTCATACGAGGTATACAAAACTAGGAAATTATAGACGTATGATATTTGCGTGTAATATTGTATCGAACTAAATCACAAATTGTACAGGACCTAGTTTTCACTTTTTAGCATATAAGTTCTATTTAGTACTATTGGTTTGTAGTACAATTGACAGTATAAAGATAAATGCTACATAAATCTGACAAAAGGCATAAATCTACCCAGGCATGTATATGTAGACAAAAGTAATGTAAAGCATTAACAAACTCGGACACACACACACACACACACACACACACACACACACACTTAAAAATATTTCACATGGTCGAATCAGACAGGAATTTGGATATAAATCTGGCCCCAGTCAACCAATAATTTGGTCCGAATCAGCCTGTTACCAAATATATGTGTAACGGTTAAACTTACATGAAGTGTAAAATATATATGTGTAACGGCTAAGTATATATATATATATATA
>JAECUM010020447.1:0-15115 GCA_016617855.1 Megalonaias nervosa | reverse complement strand
TGGTCTGCTCTTTTTTTACCTCTTTCGGTTACAATAATTCTTTTCTCCAGCCTTAAAATTTTTATCTTTTTAGTTGGAGCTTCATCCATTGTTATTAATGTTCTAGGAGTTAAAATTGTTAGTGCTCAGTTATAATATCGAATGTAAAGACGGTTTTTACTGGGCTCTGGGAAAATATGAAATATCTATACATGTGCATTGAATATCTAACAATTAATGAAATAAAAAGAAACAATTATCTCATCTAGAAACAGAACCATTTACTCAGAGACAAAAGTCAATGGCTTCATTCAAAAAAGACATACAGGAATTAACTCTATAAATAAAGTGCATAACCCGGTTGCACCAACTTGAAAAGACAACAACTTTGTGAATGGGATGTAATCACTTAACATGGGGGGAAAAACAACAAACATCACAATTCTTGAACACTATCAATCGAATCCTGCAAACGATTCTCTCTTGATGGTTTAACAGACAATGACCTTATTCACCCCCAGGCAATACGGATTAACTCTAAAGACAAACAATATACGTGACCACTACATCAACCTAGGCACTACAATGGCAAATCACGACATGTACATTAGCCTGGTTTACGGACTGTAGCATCTATCACCGGTAGCCACAATCCTTATTTTTTTATATTCCTTTTGTGTTTGTTTTTGATCAGAATAATCGTTACCAATCAAGCGGTTGTTGTAACAATTGATTACCTATTGGTCAGTGTTGCCTATGTTCTTGCGATACGGTCGTTCATAAGGATGCTAGGTCCTACAATAATGCCAGGAAGCAGGGCCAAGTGCAGGAATAATTAGTCTGGTTCCCTGCTTTGTATGCTCCCTGCGTTGCTCACTCGTATACGAATAGTGGGGAACAATGCAGGGAGCATATGAAGCAAAGAACCAGACTAGGGAATAATCTACATGTACTTTAGTTTGGTGTACAACAGACACCAAAAAACACTATAAGCATGGCTGCAAATTTCAGATATCAGTAGCCAGCCTATTTTTTTTTTTTTATTATTGTTTTTAGAATGGTACGAGCGGTCGTTGTTACAGGGATTAAATAAAGGTTGGTGGAATTTATCCTCGTTTTTGTGATGCGGTCGTTCATAGCAGTAGCAACCCCAATCTAGCATGGACAAGGCGCCAGTTTACCTGGAGATCTGATGAAACTGTTGACCAAGTGTAGAATTTTCATTGCAACATCAATACATGTCATCTGATTGCAACACATTGTATATACTGTAAAAACTATTAAAATTATCTATAATGGGCATGTTTTCTTTTTATATCTGACACTATATTAATGGAATTATTACTTTATAATCATCGAAAGTAACAGATTTCACGCATCATCGGAAATAAGCATTGATCATGCCGGGGTTGCGTGACACCTCTCTTCTTTGTTACAAAATGCAGGTTATTAAAACTTCATGAATATTCATGAAATTTTCAATCCAATCAGAGGAGATGTAAACAATTCAGTCAGTGGTTGTAGCACTTTCCTATGATATTCCTACACGAAGAAATAATCCCTCAAACTTTATGCAGATTTGACCAAAAGTTTGGCAATTTAAATAAATGCATCATATATCATCACAATTGGCATATTCCAAGCTTTATTTTGATACCAAATTTATATATTGGAAACATTTATAAACCGCAACGAGCATCGAATTTGTAAAACATTTGAATCTCTCCGTGTCGACATTGTCTGCCATATTTAAATTTTCTAACAGCTGATAACGATGTCAACTTTTCTACAACTGATGTTCCAAAACTAAACTTATTATTAATTTCGTACAAATTGGTGTGCCAGAAGAACATGGCAAGATGAATTCTTTTTATAGTTTATATCGTCTTAATGCTTGTTGTACGTTTTAGACCATATACAGTCGCAAAATGCGCACGCAAAGTGTAGATTTTCTACTACTATAAATAAGCTCAAGTTGTCGATGCTGTAAATATCTGAACTGACAAACGGTAATTGGTTTTAAATTATGGTTCAACCTTATATTCATTATGTTAATGCATTTGTTTAAATTTTGTAATGGGACATTGATGAAATAATGAGAAAAAAAATCGCATCATGATTAAAAAAAAAAGCATCACTATCAGACAAATGCAAAATTTTGGTATTAACATTTTTTTTTTAAAAAAAAAATTCTATTATTTTTTCTACGTTGACGAGTGTAGCAAATTAACTATACGCACACTTAAAGTGGGTTCTTAAATTCCCAATGCATTGATAACATTTGATAGGATCAATAATGTTTTCAAAATACAAAACAAAAAAAATACAAAGTCTGAAAGTGTTACATTTTTTTTGGGTGTATATGATATTGAAATGTTAGTTCTAAGTGACATTGTTTAACATCACAGTATGTTTGAAACTAGGTCTTGCAACATTGTTTCACTGACAATTATGAATAAACATTGCATTTGTTTTGTTTTTGAAGTTGTTTTACATATAAACTATTGCTGATGTGATATATTTGTATTAAGTTTACTGTCATAAAAGTTGTGAAATGTTTATATGCTTTTCATTTATAAATGAAAATACTGAAGTCAGACGACAGATCTAATGAGAGCATTGAATTCAGCAGGAAAAATGCAATCAGAATATCAAATTTCATAGTAATATCTCAACAAAAAAGATACATTACATTTTTTATGGAAAGAACATTTTACTTCGGTTCCATGACTGCCACATAATTTGAATACATTTATTTAAGACATAAATTCTAGAAATTTGTAAATATTTTGGGACTTGAAAGTTGCATAACTTTTTTCTAATAGAGATATTTTAAAAAATGAAACTGTTTTGGAATGCTGTTAAACAGATCTATATTAAGAAATCAAGTGTTTGCAGTTATTTCAATATCAGAAAAATGACTGTGGTTGCTAATAACAGTGTCAAAATGCATATTTTGCCAAGACATCGCAGTCGCTGGTCGCGTCCAGCAGGTGGTTGCTCATGACAGAGCGTTTTTATAATAAAATTGATCCGTGCATTATGACTGTGGTCGGAAATGACAGGTGGTCGCTCATAACAGCTTTTACTGTATTAGGTAGTGATATTTATAGATACCGTGAATTTTAATAAAATGTGGACTTAACTTCAGATATGTACATATTTAATACAATTAGAATCAATCATGGGTACCCAGTACATGTTTACAGAAACATTGACAGCTTTACTGGTGAGTGGGGCTATATAGGGAGGGGACCACAGTACTTTCAAACTTTTAATACCCTTTAGCTAGCCAACTTGTCTGAATATAAACTAAAAACTGTTTGCTCTGAGTGAATAATAGAAAACAATTATAAAGTCAGTGACAATACAGTTGATTTTCATCTAAGAAATTAACTCAATATTTATTCAAAAATATATTAATTTTACTGGAGGAGATGCAGCACTGAACTCATATCAGTACTTGAAATAAATCATTCAAGTACTATATAATAATGTTTGTATTATTTGAAGGTACATGTATGATTTACATGTATGTTTTGCACATAAGGTGTGTGGCAGCCATATAAAGAGCTTTACATAAATAATATACATTGGCATTATGAATAGTCTTTCCACATATTGGCCATGCGAACAGTCTTTGTTAAGATGTGCGAAGGCCATTCAAGTAGCCTCAACCGTAACCGTAAGTCTTAGTTTTCTAATGTAGGTTTTTGTACCAACGTTGCAACCTGTTAAGATGTTAACCTTGCAAAGGGATCTCGACGTGAGGAAACAATAAAAATCCAATATATAAACAAATTTTAAAGAAAACCTTGTCGTAATCCAGAGATGAGGGTTTCCTAAATGAAAATAATGTCAGCGAAATCATGCATTAATAGTATCAGTCTTCCAGTGGAAGACAGAATATGAAAGAGAAACTGTAGATGTATTTTTCACCACATTCCACAGTGATTCGTCACACCAGTGTTCTGTGATGTATATTCAAACATCATGGCGGATCAAATACTGTTATTTTCTCATTATTTTTAAGCAAATTACACACTTCATAACACTAAAACTCTAATGAAGTGCGATGGATATTATTACTGATTACAGTGAACACTTACCATTTTGCCACAAAATGGGCAAAACAACCAAACATAAAAGATATTTTGACATCTTAAATTTTCTTCTCCGTTTACATTTCAAGAAGTTGAAGGTCGAATGCGACAGGAAGCATACCTGCGCCACCTGGCCAGGTAAATTATCAGCGGCTATCCACAGGTGCGGATGAATAACTAGTCTGGTATGAGGCGTCGTAGTGGACAAAAGATGGTCCAGTCAGAACGTTGCCGTTGAAATTTTAATGTCATATGTCCAGATTTCCAGTTTCACGTGTTGTATCAAAAATGCTTGTCCTTAAAGTTCCTTTTTCTAGGTCGAGATTTTAGATTGTATCTGTTGAATTAGACAGTAGTGGTTGAAAGTTATATTTTCTATGTCAAAGTTTTAGATTGTTTCGTTTGAATTACACGGCAGTGGTTGAAATTTCAACGTCAAACGTCGAGAATTCATAATTTACGTCTTGGTCAAAGAGTTTACATTGAAAGTTCCATTTCATATGTTGAGTATTTATATTTCATCTGTTGAATTACACAGCACTGGTTGAAAATTCGATGTCCAATGTCGAGTTTTTAGATTGTATCTTCTGTATTACACAGCAGTTGTTTAAATTGTAATGTATGTCAAGAGTTTCAATTTATCATGTTGAATCACACTGATTGTGCTGAAAGCAGTGGCGTCACTAGGGTTGGTGTCACCCAGTGAGGTAACTCATGGTGTCACCCCTATGAACCTCCTTCCTGCACAAAAATTCAAAACTTTTATAGACAGTCATGTGCAGTAACTCACAGTGTCACACCCACGGACGTCCTTCCTGCACAAAAATTAACATTTTTTATAGACATTCATTTTGGTGTCACCCCCTCTAATCGTGCCACCCGGTGCGGTCCGCACCCCCTAGTGACGCCACTGGCTGAAAGTTCCATTGCGTATTTGAGTTTTTAGATTGTGTCTGTTGAATTACACAGCGGTGTTTGGACACTTTATTGTACTTGTCAGAATTGCAATTTTTATATGGTGAAATGATGTGTTGGTGTTAAAAGTAACATTACATGATGTCCACATTAACAATTCAAAATAATTTTGAGTATTAAGATACAATATTAGTGTATTCAGTTATGAGGCGCCATTACATTTCATGCATTTACAGTTTGAAAGTTACCATTCGCAGGTCGAGAATTTCTTCGCTAGAGGTCGCTCTCGTGAACGAATCGCGTTATGTTTAAACAAGAAGGCTGCTTCTCGTTGCTGTGAACTTCAGCAGATGAAATCTAAATACTCGCCATATGAAATAGAACTTTCATCAAAAATAGTTACATTCAACGTGTGGATTAGGGATTCTCGACATATGATATTGAAATTTCAACCACCGCCGTGTAATTTAAAATTTACACTGTAAAACGTCGACATAGGAAATAGAGCTTTAAACCACCACTGTATAATTCAACATATAAAATCTCTGTCTAGAAAATGGAACTTTAAGGCCATGCAATTTGATCCAACACGTGATATTGGATTTCTCGACATACGACATCGAAATTTCAACTGCAACTTTTTCAATGGACCAGCGCCTCATACGGTACCCTTCCCTTCTTGTTGTATAATGGTAGTGAAGAGTTGTGCCGAGTATCACGGGAGAACATTGTACCAGACTTATACAGTAGTTTGAGTCGATGTGGTCATATAATCGCATTTACTCATCTTAAATTAAATATTAATTGTTCTAAAATTTTATACTAATATAGTCTAAACATAGTCTATTCAATGATTATTGAATTCTTTGCACCTGATCAACAAATTTCCAGACGAACATTCTTAATCGCCATGAACTTTGTACAAGAGCAGTCAGGTACTATAGTATGAACATACCTCCCTGTTTGTTTGTAGCCTCCCCCCCCATTTAAAAAATAAAAAGCATAAATGAGATAAAAGATGCACAGAACTTATTCATTTCATTTATTGATTTATAATTTCAAACCTAAGGGGGGGGGGGCTAACACGGTTATCGTCTGCGCGTTTCATTCCAAACTGAATTTTGCTGTTTGTATTTACTGGGGCATGTAAATAGGCCCTTAATGACTTTCCAAAGGAATATGGATGAATGAGTATCCAAAGAAAGCGAATAATCATTATTTAAAGTTATATGTAATCAAATTCTAAAAAATTAAATTAAAAAAAATAAACCGACACCCGCTACTGAAATAGTTGGCATTGAATGCATACATGACCAGTATTACTTTTATTATAATTCGTTCCACATAGCATCGCGAATTTTTCTATCTGTACTCATAAAATTTTCAGGTCAGCGTTTTAAAATGTAGCTAAAAGTACCTGATTCGTTTTAAATACCTCGTGAGAAACGAACTAGGTAGTTTTAGCTTCATTAGTAGTTGATGGAGACGATATAGGGACAATGGGACTTCTATGTTAAAAAAAGGGAGTTGCACTATAGGGACAATGGGAATTTAACATGTGGGACTGTGTAGGGACAATGGGAATTTAACATGGACTTTTCGGACGATTGAGGGACAATGGGACTTGAACATGGTGGGAATGTTAAAGGTTAGGCCAAAGATCAAAAGGAAGTTCACGTGGTGAACGGGGCATATTCTTATCCGTCCCCACGTTGACATACAGCGGGAGGGACATTGTCCGCTTGTTTGATTGGATCGGTTTATGGTGATATCCAATCGAAATTTAGACAGAGGGTGTGATTACAATTTAGACCCGAATGATAACTTTCAGAACTCGTAAGAGAAAATTTGGTACTCGCCTAGAAGGATTGCAGATCAATAGCGTTACTCCTGGAAGAAGCCACTCGTAATTTGGCGGCAAAACTTAGAGGTAGATTCTAAGGAAAGACAAAGCTTCGAAAAGGTCAATAAGTTATTTGCTCGATTTTTGCAGAATATTACGGCATCATAATTGTAATTATTTGTAGTATGTATACTTAATTACTAGGATCGTTTAGTATGTAGAATTACCTTTGTAGTGTTTCATTTACATGCGTATTTGAGAAATGGGCTTGAAAAGTTAACTTTGTTAATGTTGTATTGATTGTTGTTTGTTTGTTTATTGTGAATTTTTCAAAAAATGTTGTATTTTGAACAATGGATACTGTATGAATATTTGCTCTTTCACTTCTCTCTATCCCTCTGGGTTATGTTAGCTATAGCGTTCCTACAAAACTGCAGGGATGTTTTCTATCAATTCCGCGCTTGAGATATATAAAGCGGGACGGTCGCAAGTCTGACGTAAAAAGAAAGCAGGACATTACATCAGCGCTGTCAAGTATCTTGGCTACAGAAACCTAAAACCCTGGAAGACAAGGTCCCAGCAATGGCAATATGGAGTTAGAATCCTCTCCCAGTTCTACCATCAAGCTTGGAAACAATATCCTCTTTCCAGTCTTGTGGAAGCTGCTGACTACTTGTCTGAGTTGCATGGATATGAGGCATTCCATGTACAAATCAGCGAAGAATCACGGAGTGCAGCGGAGTGTAAAAAGAAGGCCTCACGGAGTGCAGCGGAGTATAAAATAGAAGAAAAATGAAGACCGCCGCGGAACCTTCAGCCTGCCATTATAAAACAGCACATCTTAGGGCTTTCAAAATGCCTCATTATTATAGGGATTCCATTTTGGTTTGGAATCCCAAAATTCCTTCAAACCATAATACTGATCTGATCCTTTATCCACCGTTCAAATTTAAATATGATACCGGATATTGACAAAACTTTTGTCTGTCGCTTAGACAATTTAGATCAGAAAGTTTAGGGTATTGTATTATGCACACTATGTACTCGGTAATATGGTTAGTTAGGAAATAGGAAATTTTTTTCTACATTAATATTGCGTGACTCTAATTACAATTGTGGCTTTCACAGAATTGGTTATAGGTAATCCAAATAATTATATAACTGGGAAAAATTTGATATATATTAGGTCATGGCGTTTCAGGTACGTTCCGGTCGACGTTTGGCGTATCCCTCCGAGTCCCTTCCCTCCATTTCACTTTGGACAATTCAAAAAGATGAGCGTGTGGGCCGATTCCCACTCGTCTAAAAATCAGCTGCCCTGATGAGCGTGTACGCACAGAACCGGGATGACGTCATCAGAGCTGTGTCCAATCATGCTCGAAGTCTCATTCTGCTGTGGTAGGCACCTTAAATACATTTATGAGGGCGTGTTGAGTCTATTCCCACACACGACAGCCCTACATATAGGTCGTTTGGGACTTTATTGTCCCACGACCTGTTGGCTGAATTAAATAGCACTCTTTGAGCGCATAAATGCGCTGGGGGATGAGGCATTTTTTCATTCCCCTGCGAACAATTAATTAACCTCGTATGAGGGTATTAACTGGTTGCGCATGCCTGATGGCGCATGCGACCTTAATTAAATCTCAGTCAGTCAGTCTGACCATAACGACCCAAGAAAAAGCCAATAAACTGGCAATACACTTTGAAAGGAATGAGCAGTAACAATAACCATACTGCAAAATTCCTGCAACACCGAATAAATATTGAAACTAATCCCCCTACCTATTTATAGACATAAGAAATCAACCGCCCCTGGGGAGGACTCAATGGGGTACGAAATGTGCAAAAATATTCCTTCAAATACTGAACTGTTGATATTAAAATAGACCCATGTCACAAACAAACAACCTATATAAAGTCATGGAGATGATGATTAACAACAGATTAAAACACCATTTAGAACGAAATAACCTAATATCTTCTAACCAAAGTGGCTTTCGCAACAAAAGATCCACCACTGATCAACTGATAAAACTAGAATCGCGTATAAAATTGACATTTAATGCAAAACGCAAATGCAATAGACACCTCAACCATCTTCATCGGCTTGGAAAAAGTATATGACCTAATTTGGGCAAAAAGTCTAACTGCAAAATTAAACCGATATTGGATAACAGGTCGCTTGCATAAGAGGATAGCCAACTTCCTAACCAATCACAAAATCCAAATCAGAATTGGCAACGATTATTCAGAAATGTGTTGTAATAAATTTTGAGATGCGCATTTGGTTTTAGCGCCCCGTTTAAGGAATTCTTAGATTTGTGTGATTACTTGTTTGATTGGTGGCAAATGTGATGCAGTTGTAATGGCGTAGTGTGCCTTTAAACCATAGGTTGACTGTCCTAAGGTGGCGTAGTTAAAATAGTTCCCTGTGTTAGGGGATAGTTGCATGTAGAGTTTCTACGGCGTGAACTGCTGACGGTACGGAAAGTTGATGAAGAGAAACTATGCAGATGTGCGGTTGATAGATATTTGGCAAGTGGGGAGATCTGTGGTCTTTCATTGATTAGAGTACAATTCATGTATAAAATGGACACGTCGGGCTTTCTAACTTACAACTTAAGTTGTATAGAAGTCTTTGGAAATTTGGGGTAAACTTATGACTTCTAGCGGGAATCGCGCCAGGGTTTGACACCGCTCGGTCAAACATAGACTCCTGGCTTGTAACAGTATACACTAGAAAACGGAACACCTCAAGGAAGTGTAATACGTCCAACACTCTTTACTATTATGACAAATGATCTAGATCAATCAATTAACCAAACTCAGATTGATCTATCACAGTTTGCAGATGATAGCGGTGTTTGAAAAGTAGGCAACCCTCCAGTGAAACCGTGTTCAGCGAACTACAAAAGGGATTAGATAGTATAGGTCACTGGTCTGATAAATGGGGATTCAAGATATCAACAGAAAAAAAAACAATAGGGGTTCTATTCTCCCCTAAGGCAAAAACCAGAAGAGTCCCCCACCCACCCACCCTTTACCTCAGTAACATACCCATACGTTTTGAACGGGTAGCCAAATTCCTGGGTATGTTCTTTGATGAGCATCTTACATGGAAACAACACATAGACGAACCAATTAAAAGATACAACAGAGATATAACACTCCTCAATAACCTCAAAGGAACAAATTGGGGAGCTGACCAGGATACCTTATGCTATACAGATATCTGATCAGATCCAAACTAGACTAGGGTTGTAAGGTTTATGCGTTAGCATTGTTACGTATATGTAATTAAATTATTTGTGTGTTAGTTTAAAATTTCTTTTTATTAATTTTTGTTTCATTACATTTTATTGTAAGGATAATATTTTGTCTGGATTTGATATTTTTTTTTTCCAGTAAATTTAGTTCTGTTCTTTTAGTCTGATTAGAACGCAGAAGTATTGCTTTATTACTAATTTTAGCTAATCTAGTTCTTAACCTTGGTTCCGATTTTGTAAACATTGAATGAAAATGATTGGTTATTACCAAGGTCATGTTCAGCCCACGTGTTAGCTAAGTTGTAAACAGCCTTTCCTTTTTTATTTATTTCCAGTGTGAGAATCTGATTCTTAGCTAGGGCTATTCTGGCGTACGTGCAAATTGACTTGTAGTAAGTGATCACGTGACCCATCATGAGTGTCAAAATGACGTATCAGTTGGGCTTATGAACCCCTGTTATTATAGATTTAGTCCAGTCGTAAAATAATACCTTCGGAGCTCAGAGGTATTTTGTGTTGTTGCCATTTGAGTTGATTTCGTATTTAAAATAATTTATTCACCTGGAAAATAATCTTTTACAACGAAATTCTTGGACAAAGACATTTACTAAATTATTCGGAATTCAAAAGCCGGAGTTATATTCTTGGTGTTTCAACAAGGAACTGTTGACACATCAGTACAATAATGCATTCATCTGACGTCATCATCCTCCATATTGGAACTTCATCGGGATTCGAACTTGGATTCAATTAGAATTTTTAGTGATAGGACTTATATTTTTAGATTCTAGGATTAATTTTTGGATTATATTCACAAACAGTAAGTCCTAATTCATATTTTTACCTTGTTTTCTAAGGAAATAAATTATTTTGTTAAAATTTACAAAGCTTGTTGGCTTCACTCTTTTCTTTGTTACTTTTAAACGAGCCTATACACTATGGCAAACCAGAAACATACCCAAGCAATGGAAACAAGCAATAGTAATAGCAATTCCTAAGCCTGGAAAAGACCCAAACAATCCAAACTCATACAGACCAACCTCACTAATAAATAATATCTGTAAAATAATGGAAACTGTGGTTAACAATAAACTAAAACATCACCTGGAAAAAACCCAACTTCTATCAGAGACTCAGAGTGGATTTAGAAACAAAATATCTACTATTGACCAACTAGTAAGGATTAAAGCCAATATTAAAATGGCATTCAATGCAATATTTCTAGATTTGGAAAAAGCTCTCGAGTTAATTTGGACCAAAGGCATATATCAAAACTAAACCAATATGGTATAACAGGTAGAATGCATCATTAGATTTCAAATTTCCTAACAGAAAGATAAATTAAAACCAGAATAGCAGATTAATGATCTGATACTTATTCACTTGAAAATGGACCCCCTCAAGGAATCGTAATTAGCCCTATACTATTTAATATCTAGGTCAAAGAACTTGGAAAATCCATCAACAACCCAAAAATTGACCTATCACAGTTCGCTGACGATAGCGGAATTTGTAAAACAGGAAACCCTGCAAGCTATAATACGATCAGCGAGCTACAAACGAGCTTAAATGCGATTGGGAAATGGGCTGACAACTGGGATTTCAAAATATCAAACAAGAAAACCGTAGGAATGCTCTTTTCTCCATTCGACAAAGAAGAAACATTTTACCCAAAACTTTTCCTATAAAATACCCCTATTTGTTAAAGAAACAAGATTTTTAGAAACGTTAATAGACGAATAACAAAGCTGGCGATCCCATATAAATGATATGAATAGAAGATGCAATAAAAATATCAGTTTATTTAAAAAATATCAGAGGAACAACCTGGTGCACAGACCAAGAAACATTATTATTATTACTATACAAATCTCTAATTTGATCTAAGATTAACTGTGGAAGCCAAGTCTATGCATCAGCCAAAGCTTCCCTGCTTAAAAAAAAACAAGACAAAATTCAATATCGAGCACTCAGGATTTGTACAGGAACCATAAATATCAATAGAAGAACTGCATATTTTAACAGGAGAAATGATTTATCTCTAAGGAGAAAAGAATAATTACATAGATATGCAACCAGAATATTCGTACATAATGAGAAACATCAACCAAAGTTGCAGTTAATCAATGCAAGAAACCCTTCAGCAAAAAATTAGTTCTTAATCCACCAGGGGGAAGTAAGATTCATACAGTGCCGGATTAAACCCTGTGGAGGCCCCTAGGCAGCCGAAATCTCGGGGCCCCCCTCAAAAATTATCTGCTAATACGTCAAGATCAAATCAATTCAATATTATTTTGATCCGTTGTCGCGTGGCCCCTAAAAGGTGCGGGGCCCATAGGCCGGTGCCTACTCTGCCTATTTGGTAATCCGGCACTGGATTGATAACCTAAGTAAAGAACTGGAAATTAAAACATTACAGGCGGAACAACTCATATTGATGGATCCAACACCATGGAGAAACAAAATACCTAAGATTAATTTAATTGCTCTGACCTTCGGATCTAAACACCAATTACCGTTGAAAGTATTATCTAAAGTCCAAGCAGCAACTGAAGGAAATTATACGGGCTATACCAAATTATACACTGATTGACCAAAATCAATAGAACAGAACAGAACAGCAGCATCAAACATTATACCAGAGAAAAACCAAGAATTTGGAACCAGGCTTCCGGATGGATACTGAATATACACTGCTGAAGTTTTGGACGATAATTGAGGCCCTAAAATGGATCAGAACCCAACCCACAACTGATCATGTAATTATTACAGATTCACTAAGCGTCCATAGAAACAGGTAACTCAAGGAGCAGGGAAAGTTTAGTAGAAGAGAGTATGCAAATAATTAGAGAGATGGAACACAACCATCAAAAAGAAAAATTCCTATGGGTACCGTCACATATAAATCTACCTGGAAATGAAAAAGCAGACCATAGAGCCAAAGCCAACCTAATGAACAACCAACCAAATAAACTACAATATACAAGAAATTTATAGCCAAATTAGAACAAAATATACATTAAAGGCAGCAAATTTGGGAAACAACTAACAAAGGTAGAAAACTATCCGAAATACAAAAAGAAATCACTCGACATGTTAAAGTACCAAAAACCATAACCAAAGTAAAACTCAAAACAATAAATAGAATTAGAGCAGAAAAAACTCTGTTAATGGACAGCTTCGGAAAATTCATAATCAAATATTCGAATAGGGGCACAATCTGTCCATTTTGCCCAACTCCGGAAAAGCTAGATCACAGATTAAACAACTGTCTGAAATATAATAAACAAAGAATCTCTATTACAAAATCCCAAAAAAGTATGGGATCGCCTGCAAATTACCTTGACATACTAGACCGAACCAAAAACAAAAATATAGAAAAGACATACCCAAACATTATTAAATTCATTAAGCAAATTGGTCAGATGAATAGAATCTATTAAATCAATATAGTATACTATAGACGAATGCGGTTATCACGGAAGACCAGGTTATGTGGGCAGGCGCATTGAATCGCGTGTCAGGAGTAAAGCTGGACATCAACCGCCTAGGGATGGTTATGCCAATGCGCATACAAAGGAATCCATTACATTCGCGAAAATATGACCTGCCCTCTTATGTCATCCCAAAATGATTGCATTTGATTCAGGCGTCGACAATAGTAAACGATCTATCATAACATCTACTAACATCTATATCTGCAATAACACTTACCACTATCTCTCATTGTCGTAACATATATTGAAGATATTGATCTACGAACGAATACACAAAATATTTTTTGTTGCTTCGCGGATCAATCACTTCATCAAAGGAAAAGGCACAATACTATATTCTAAATTAAAGACGATGTAATTGGATCAAAATAACCAGGATGACGGTGGGCTGGTGCCTCTCTTCCCGTCGCCTCTCTCCTCCCTTGCCGTGCTGGATATCACAATTAAATAGTATGCATCGCATACATAAATTAGGGAGGGTAGCGGCTCCTTAACTACACCCACGACCATTTAAGAATTCCGCCTTGCGGAAACAAACAGTTCGCAAATGCCATATGGGCACAAGCGACTCTGATCACAAATACTGTACTGTACAGTCTGAACATCCATTGTTGACTAGTCAACTAGTGAAGAGTGAACATGACTTCCAAATTAGCCATGCTAAACGATGCCCACATGAATTTACATCGTGTCAGGCAAAACCTGATGTGAAAGCAGAAGATATAAAAAATGTGAGAATGATTAAGGCTACACAAGACCTCATAAAAGAGGTTTTTAGAGAAGAAATATAAAGGAGCAAGAAGAGTGGACAGAGAAGTACAGACTCCAGAAACAGCAGAAGAGAGAGCAGAGTGAGAATTCGTGGAATGTAAAGTGGACACCAAGGCGTTCTTCTTCTCCTTCCGAAGAGGCAGATCGTATCCTGTAGGAAAGCCTGCACCGAAACAGGAACGTCACCCCAGGCGTTAAGAGATTGCCAAAACCCCTAAAACAAAACAGACCTTTTTAGGGCTACACCAAATTTCTAGAAAAGAGATATTACTCTATTACCAAACTTATTTGTGTTTGTTTGTTAGTGTGTTTATAGGTAAAGGGATTGAAGTGTGTCTATGAACACGTCATACTCTTGCTTGTAGGATAGTTTGTGTTTGGTGTATGGTTGTATGTATTGGTGGTGGTAGAGTGTGTTTGTAGGTAAAAAGTTGAAGTGGGTGTCTCTGTTAGGACCGCGTGTTCCATATTTAATAATAATAATAATAATAATGAGGACTTTGTATAGCGCCTAATCTTTAGAAGCTCTAAGCGCTTTACAACATTTGACAAAACTTAAAAAAACATATATAATGATATGATTACAAAATTAAAAACAAACACCACGAAAGTAGAAACAGAAAATATGTTGTAAATATTTAAGGCAAGGATACATTATTAGGTCTTTAAGTCTGTTCTTGCAGTTGAAATAGGTGAGTTTTAAGAGCGCTCTTGAATGAGATCACCGTGTCTTTGTGT
>JAECUM010020446.1:0-39584 GCA_016617855.1 Megalonaias nervosa | reverse complement strand
TATATATATATATATATATATATATATAGAGAGAGAGAGAGAGAGAGAGAGAGAGAGAGAGAGAGAGAGAAATTGTGATGTTGTGATATAATGACGTTGATTATCATCGATATTCTTTATTTAGATTAAGTTACATGTGGACCGGTGAGGGCAAAGGGTCGCCCTTAATGCCAGCAAGAATATTTTTAGCCGTAAGTTCAGCCATTGCACCTCTAGCCCTTTCGGTAGCGCTGCCAATATGTGGCGTTATGATGACGTTTGGTAACGTCAATAACTGGTTGTCTTGAGGTAAAGGTTCCGGCGTCGTGACATCCAACCCTGCCGCGTAGATCTGACCTAGCGTTAGAGCCTTGTACAAATCGTCCTGATTCACTACTACACCTCTAGAAGTGTTAATAAAAATAGCTGATTTCTTCATCTTCTTGAAAGCGTCTGCATTAAACAATCCAATGTTCCCTGGATTTACCGAAAGGCAAACAATCACAAAGTCGGATTCCCTAAGCAGATCATCGAAGGTCACATATTCTGCATCTAATTCCTTTGCGCACTCTTTCGGACCATTTCCGGAATAGAGAATACTGGAAGGTTTGAATGCCTTGAGCCTCTGAGCCGTTGCGAACCCTATTCTCCCCATTCCGACTATCCCGATGACCGAGTTTTTCACTTCCTTCCCACACAAGTATTGGGCGTTGTCCCAGGTTCCCCATCCGCCATTTACAACAGCATCAAATGCTACAGGAAAGTGAATGCACATTAACATGGTGATACTGATTTACATACAGAATGATAATACGAGTACATTGTCATCCTAACGTGCAGATATGGCATTGTGAACGCTTTCTAATCACGACTGGAGACGCATATGATAAGTAGTGTAAATTAAAATGTTAAAAAGGGAATATCATTCTTATTTAACACACACAATTCTGCACAGATCAAAGTTTCTTCATGAAAAATAGCAAATACAATAAAAGTAACAGTTCTGTATAATTCTGATGAAAAATATGATCACAAATGTATGGGGTTCAGCTGTCTCTTAATATGATACCCTGCCCTTCATTCTTCTCCTACCCCGTTCAAATGGAGCTAAACATAAGCAAAATAAAGGTCCGGG
The DNA here is from genome assembly GCA_016617855.1 of Megalonaias nervosa. Lineage (NCBI taxonomy): Eukaryota > Metazoa > Mollusca > Bivalvia > Unionida > Unionidae > Megalonaias > Megalonaias nervosa. Next base: position 38,470 of record JAECUM010020446.1, on the reverse strand, counting down.
TACTGGACTAAAGTCGATAACAAACAATCCAATACCAGCTATTTCTCTGGTCTAATGCATTCCGCTACAATAATCGGAAACTAAGTTGGCTCATATGAATGATCACTTGCAAAGAAAGAAAACGATGACCACGACGCTCTTAAGAAACGTCTACAACTGGTAATTTTGAAGCCATGCAATCAATAAATTATGACACATGACGTCCAAATGTTTAAAGAATTTTCTTTAAAGTTTTTTTTTCTTGACAGATCTTTATACCTATGCATTACTTCCTACATTATATAAAAATCAAAGAACACTGTTACGAGTATGATAAGTATGAAAATGATATACTGACAATATACGTATATCAGTATTTTGTGAACTTGAAATAAATCGCATTAAACTGTTTGGATAAGTTGTGATGTAAAAATAAAAATAAAAAACATAGCAAATATATGCATAATTGTAAAATTATTTTCGCAAAATAATTTTTTTTTGCGATTTTGCGAAGAAAAATTCCAAACGCGAAGCCAGTATACTCCATTGTTGCTTTTGGACATAAAAAGTGAAAATTTTAATATATTAGTTGTTGGGAACCATTATAGTCTTATCCTTCTTGGATATAGTACGTACGTATAGTATATCGAAAGTTAATGGTAACACTGGATAAAATGTATAGATTCATATACCATATATTTTATCGAGAGAAAATACTATCCTAACCATCTCCAGGTACTAAACGTCAAGGCCACGAACGCAGATTACACTCTAAAACGTATACTTAGCGTTTTTGCATTCACTTAATGCGGTGTATCTAAGAAACATAAGCTTTGTTGGGTTAATACCCCCCATAAAATCACATTCTATATCATACGTCTACGAACAATATCATTTTCCGTTGCGGGAGTCGGAAATGGTGTTGGTGACCGAGGGCGAGGGCGAGGGCGAGGGTGAAAAGTTATGGGATTTTTCTCTACGACCTGGATGTTTTTCCTCTTTTTTATCTCGGTATATTTTTTCAGCTAATATAATAAATAGTATAAGTTCAATTTCTTTCCACAAATCAAAGCAAAAGCAATTTTTCAAGCTATTTGAGATCGGACATTTTTCGACCTAAAAATTCCATCTGCCCCATCTCCCGCCAATTAAAAGGTTGGTCCATAATGACCTTGAACTCTCCAGGCATGTAAACAAACGAGTGCCCGCAAACGTCTCGTTCGAAAATTGTGACCAGAAAATGTGCCTCCAACAGAAATCAAAACTTCTAGCCCCATCAGTGACAGGTAACAGAAAACCTATTGAAATATGCTAACCAATATTTACTAATCCGTCCACACACTTCAAATTCCTCCGGAAATACAAGTCACATTCCACGGTGTCCAACAGTGAGTCTCAATTTCCCTTCGAAAACTTCAGATTCATAGCTAGCTGCATTTCCTTTTTCTTTTCTTTTCTTATTTTTCGTGTAAAACTCCATGTGCAAAACAGTAACTGTCACGTTGTGTGAGAAAATTGCTAACAATTCCTGCCTTACGTTATACATGTCTTCTGATAGAATTCGTAATTCAACCTACTTTGGGTAATTTCAATTCGTGTTATATAATATTACGACTTTGGACCGATTCTGAAATAAAGAAACTACCTGTCCGTGAATTAGCCATTGCGTTACGGTCAAATTCGCGGTTACTTCCTTTGAAGTACCTTGCCACGGTAGTGAGAAACACTGTTTGTTTTGCAATCAGCAGTGATGTCACCGGTCGGCTTAGGCTTAGAGACCGGAAACTCGACATTATAACACATAAGTGATACTACCCCAGACAGTTTTCAAAGAGACCACTGTATCCAATCAGAACTAAAATAGTCAAATTTGGCGGTGGGTTTCTCACGCATCCAGACATTATTTTGTTACATTCATTGTGAACGGATCAGTGAATGTCCGGACATTGGCGAGAGCAGATCATAGGGAAGTTGGAGATACTAGACTGCGCCCCGAATGCCGAAGTTGTGCGCTCGTTAAAAGGGAGAGAAAGGAGTTCCAGGAACTTTGAACGAGATTTGGAACAAAGGCTTCTGAGGTAAAATATCTTCGCCCGAATTTGTCTCACTTTCCTAACTAGGTGTCGTAAGGTTTATACGTTACTGTGTGCATTTAATTTAGTAGAACTTTAATCTTCTATGTATAGCTGAATTATCAACATGTCGTAATGTAGCGTATAGCAAATTAGTAATATTCAAGATTAATGTATGTAGTTGTTATGATAAAATCGAAGTGGATGGTGTAATCTGCTACCATGTTGCATCGTGGTGCAGAAATGAATTTATCAGTGAGTAGTGTTAGAACTTGTACTTGTTTGTATTTGAGTATATAGTGTGGATAATGCAGAGTTAGGTGTTGCTGGCCTCGTGCACGGATAATTAAGCATTTTTATATTTGTATATGTGTCTTTTATAATTTGTAAGGGAGGAAATGCGTAGGAATATTGTTGATGTTGATAGTTTACTATATAGAGAATTAGGGATATGCGTGTATGTATCAGAAGTGATATTATTGGTGTTGTTATAGCCTTTATTATAGATCAAGCGTGTATGGAATATTTAGATGCGAGTGTGTGAGTTGTGTTACGAATATGTAATTAAATTGCTTGTGTGTTAGTTTTAAATTCTTTTTATTTTATTTTTGTTTCATTATATTTTATTGTAATGATTATTTTCACGGGATTTGATATTTTTTAAAACTAATTCAGTCTTCTGTTGACTTGATTAGAACGCAAAAGTGTGACTTAAGCACTATTTTTAGCTCACTTTGGTTCATAGAGTTTGTAAACATCGAGTGAAAACGATTGGTTATTACCAAGGTCATGTTCGGCCCACTTGTTAGCTAAATTGTAAACAGCCTTTCTTTTTTATTTCCAGTGTGGGAATCTGATTCTTAGATAGGACTATTCTTGCCTACGTGATAATTCGCATTTTTTTTTTTACTGCGCTGTTCAAATTAGTGGTCACGTAACCTGTCACGTGAGCCACCATGTGATCTAAAATCGTGTATTAAGACAGACGGTCTTTAGTCGACCCAGGTAGTCGTATCTTACACCTTGAGGGTACAAGGTGTTTCTATTGTTGATGCCAAATTGTTTTAAGTTCATCTATTTTTGGGGATTTATTAATTTATTCTCCAGAAAACTACACAAGTGCTCTTTCTCTATAAAAGTTCTGGGACAAAGACATTCAGTGAAAATTTATTCTGGAATTCTAAACGGGAACATTATAAATTGTTATTCAACGAGGATCTGTTGCCATCAGTACAACGACCTCATCTGACGTCATCGCCTTCCATATTGGAATTTCATAGAGATTCGAACCTGGATTCAATTCTAACTGTTTAGTGTTAGGACTTACATTTTTTAATTCTAGGATTAATTTTTGGATTATATTCACAAACCGTAAGTCCAATTTCCTAATTTTACATTGTTTTCTAGGGAAATAAATTATTTTGTTAAAACTTATAAAGCTTGTTATCTTTTCTTTTGTTACTTTTATACAAGTCTAAACGTAACAGTTGACCTAATGATTTAATTGCCATCATGATGATGAAAGGGCTGTGAGAGTTTGTTAATTCTCCTGTGTTGAACAAGGAGGCAAAATTGTACCTCCGTTCTAATCCACAAGAAGCTTTCCGGGTGGGATAGGACGCAACCCGAAGATTAGAGAGAAGAAGACGAGGAGAGAAAGTGAAATTAGGCAGTTGTGCGAAGGCGCAGGGCCGGGAGACGGAACAACTGTATCGGAAGTATCGACAAGGAATCCGGGAGAACGGAAACAAGGGTACCGGAAGTACCGACAACGAGGCCGGGAGACGGAAACAAGGGTACCGGGAAGTACCGACAAGGAATACAAGGCGGAAGTTACAGACGAGTAACATAGAAGGGACACGGGAAAGAAACACTCTCACCTTTAATTTCGCGTAATGAAATAAATGACCAGGAGAACGGAAACAAGGGTACCGGAAGTACCGACAAGGAGGGCCGGGAGAACGAAAACAAGGGTGCCGGAGGTACCGACAAGGAATACAAGGCGGAAGGTACAAATGAATAACACAGAAGGGACACGGGAAGGAAACACTCTCACCTTTAATTTCGCGTGATGAAATAAATGGCAATTTGGATATGTCTTGTATTAATTGGAAACAATTGCATTGAAAAATTGTCCTGTAATTATTGAATACCGAGATATAGTTTCTTAAATTGTTATACCTTTCACCTTATTATTTTTTATATTTAATACACCTAGACCGTCGGCTTTGCTGACTTGGGGGCTCGGAGATATTTAACCTTTTAATTGTCTGTACTTCTCCGGGGTTAGTAATAATTCCGTAGGGGACACATGACAGTAACATTGATACAAAAACTAACCACATGTTGAGATACATAATCCTGTCCGAGATCCTGTCCAACAGAATTAACATTTTGGTTAACTAGTTGACTGTTTGCTTTGGCCTTCGGACAGTACTATTTTGTAACTTTTAGATTTCTTTAAATGACCATTCAGTTAGAAAAATTGATTATTATATTCATTGTTATATTAAATTTGTGGTCACAAATGATTCACTGACAGTTTGTTTTGTTTTGTTTTTTTGGGGGGTTGGGGTTGGGGGGCTTTTCGGGGACAGATTTTGTAAAACTTTTTGACAAACTACCACGTTTCTTATAGAACACTGGAAGAAAATGCTTTGCACACAATATATACCGGTATCGGTTGGTAGCTGCATTATCTGCAACTTTCGGAAACGGTTTCGTACTTATTTCATAATCTTCCACCAAAAAAATGCATTTATAGCCCTCTACAAACTTGCCTTCTTTAAATCGTCTGCAAGTACTTAGGGTCAGGGCCACAGTCAGCTCTGCTGCTGCATCCGTCAAAACATCTGGCGTGTATCCAACTGCTATTTTCCGCGAAGCGCACTCGCTCAGATCTATATGATCCAACCCAACCGACATAGTGCCGACAACCTTCAACTGTGGGCCTAATAAAATAGTAGTAACGTTAATAGATAAATAAAATAAAGAAAGAATTCCCTGGGCATCTCCCTCAACCCATTAAACAAAAATCCCAAACCCTAACACCTGACCCTGACCCAGATATTTTCTAATTCTGAATTTTTTACTTTTTTGCAAATTACACTTTCCATTCCTTGAACGTCAGTACTGAGTACGATGCATATTTATATTCTATTTGATTCCTATCAAAACCAAGTAGATTGTTTTTTCAAGTTTTATGAAAAATCCACTCGTTTTAGCTATCCATCAAAAAGACTTTTACCTCTGTGCAATGACGTATTTAAGTCACACCACAGCAGTCTGACGTTTTATCAATAAAGTACGATAACTCTCTGACAATATGAAATCACCTGATCGGTACTATAAATTAACACAAGGCGTGCAATCGTGACCCCAGCCTCCGCTCGATTCGACTTTTGTCACGCGTCTTTTATCGCTTCAGAAACGCCAAAAGACTGAAAAGCTACACATGTCCATTCAAAATACAGTAACGTACCAACGCATAACCCTCGGACGACCATCGCATGAATCTAATCCGGCGAATTAACCTTTATTTTCACAAAGTCTTTCTACAGGACTCTATGGAACGCCATAGCTGTCTTATGTTTCAACTTAGTTTAATGTGGGTTCACCAGATATGATTCGGGGTCAAATGATACTACAAATGCTCCTTTCAGTGTTATATCAGGTCAACTCAACTTTATATGAGATTGCTAAGGCATGATGTTATATCAAGTTATCCTAACGTGTGGTTCACCCGTCATGATTTGGGGTCAAATGATACTACAAATGCTTCTTTAAATGTTATGTCATGTCAACTCAACCTTATATGAGGTTGCTAAGCCATGATGTTATATCAATTTAGCCTAGTGTAGGATTCACCCGTCATGATTTGGGGTCAAATAATACTACAAATGGTTCTTTAAGTGTTATGTCAGGTCAACTCAACCTTATATGAGGTCAGCTGAACTTTATGTAGAGTTGCCAAGTCATGATATAATTTCAACACAACTTAATGTAAGGTTCATCAGTAATGATTAAAGGTCAAATGAAATACGATTGATCCTTAATGTGTTATATAAGGTCAGGTTAACCTTATATGGAGTTGCTAAGCCCTACTATGACCGTGTTAATTGCTGCATGCAGTCAAGATTTCATTGTTCGATCTATACCAACATTATATATCATTATTAATACAGTGGGTCCTGTTGTCGGTGCTTTGCCAATGTTCGTAGCCCGTTCCCGTGGTATAGTTAGTTCTCAATAGTATTTACATTCATTAAGGTATGATATCATAATTCCCTTTTGATTATTCGTTTTCCATATTATGGTGTTAGTTTGTTATTGTGTAGTCCTGTCAACTCATGCTGAAGGGTTAATGTTTTTTACAGGTTGTCAATATTTACGTGTCGTTGTTAATATTGTATTACATGTATTCAGATATAATTTCGTGTGGTCACTTTGCCATTATGTTGTGATTTCGTTATGTTCACTCGGAACACATCCAACTTTGTGGCTATTTCTACGGTGCACAGTAAATGTCTCTCTACACAGACGTGAAACTTTGCGAGCCGTTTATTTAGGTATTGTGTCATCTCGCTGCAATAACCAATGATACGCTTAATCTGCAAAATGTGGTAAATCGGTATTTATTTTATGCTCAGAAGTACTGGCTAGAAATACGTATTAGTCCTAACCGATTGAAGTACCAGATTTCTTTCTGGATCCCGCGCGATTTCGGCGGTTTTCGTTTTATGCTCGGCTGCACGTTGTGAATATTCGCACATATAACATAAACATAATTCTCGTTCCCAATTTAAAACACACATTGCGTCTATCCAAAATCATGCTCTGTTCCCAAATCATACATGCATTCTGCTTAATTAATCATAAAATGCTATCAATGAATACATGATATGACAGCAAAACAAGCAATTAGGACAACTGACAGTACAAAAGAAAACGTATTATATCTCAGGTCTTTTATTTCATGAGAACATACAAAGGCCGTAAACTCAAACCTAATCACAGTGTTAATGTCTTTTTAATGTCTTTTTCTTTAATACGTTAGAAGATGAAAAACAGAAGAAAAAAAAAAAAATCCATCAAATGACTAGGGCCTGAAACCTGGCCGAAATTGCATAGGGAAAAACCCTCTCTGGTCCGAACTTGAAAAGGATCAGAACCAGGGTCCAGAGCCTCTGGCTCTGGGGAACAGACCTCGGAAGCACTAGTTTGTTTCTTTTTTAATTTTTATATTTATAATTTGAAAGGGCTTTAACTTTTTTAATATAATTTTGTCACTTATGGATAGCCTATTCTGAGCTAAAAATATGTTTCATAAAAATTCTAACACGAAACTTTCATGCAAAGGAATGAATTACACTGAAAAGATTATAAAGTAAAATTGCACACAATATCGATAAAGGCATGTGTAAGGACTGGCACATTTCGGCATTGTTGGATTTATATTGGATTAACATAATTTAGGTATGTTAGTCCCAGATGTGTAAAACTTGTAATTTGACAATTTTAGATAGGCTCTTGTAAAAATATTCAACGTTAATTAAATATGTGACGTTTATCGTTGTCATATGTAACACATATTTCATATCTTTATGAATGAATTTAACTTTAAAAGGAGAAAATAAATACAAAGGAAAATCTCTTAGCCTTCAACATTTACCGTCAACCCCTCCCTTTATGATCTTTTTAATGCGGCGTGGGGGTCGGGGATGCGGACGTGTGTACTGAGGAAAAAATTTCCTCAAACACCTTTTCATTCAATCTAAGCAGACGAAACTACGGAAAAGTTGCAAAGCTGTGGAGTTTACCCGTGCCGCTACAACATTTAACGTTTGCTGATTTCATTTATTTCGAATATTCTTTTATGAAAGCAACTATCGGAGCCGATATGTTTCATTAACGACGCAAGTGTTTAATCTTCTAGAATACGCTAGAGTAGACCACATTTAGGTCCATATGTATTTTAGCTATTCATTTTGCTACAAATGACCAGTCACATGTTCATGATATTAGGTGGTGGTTGAAAGACCATATACTATACAGTTATGTAAGCACGTACCTGCAATATATTTCAGACTTTAATTGATACATTTACAGCTTATATTTTTATCCAGTCATTCCCAATGTTACCAACACAGTATAAATAGGCCTACTAAAATTAAATCTTAAGTGTTTCGGTGTTTTACATTTCTGTCTCACTTCTATCAGGTCAGAAACTTTCAAATTGTGTTAGATTAAAAACGGAAACAAGGTATGTTCACAATAATGTGTAACACACCATATTTATGTAATATCTTTAAAGGTCAAGGTTACAGCTGTATTTTATGTTCCCCTCACCCTTTCCCTGTTGCTCAATAACTTAAAAGTCGTTTGAGATTAAGGTAAGAAATAATATACTCATACATCAGCACTATAAGGTGTATTGCATATCACATTTGGGGCTCCTATCTTCAAGGTCAAAATCACAGCTCAATGACACTTTCCTTTCTGCAGCATATCTCAAAAGTTGTTTGAGATTAAGAGATGAAACTAAGACACTTGTACATCATCACTAATAGGTTTGCACTGTACATTGCATTTTCAAAGTCTTATCATCAAGGCCACAGGTCAGTATTTTAAGGTTTATTTTCTTTCAGCTTCATAAATAATAGCTGTTTGAAAGAACAGGGATGAACCATAGTGTATTGCCATTTTATTCAGAATTGACTTCAACCACCCCAGCCTCCACTACCACCCAGTTTAGATAGGAAACTTGAAACAGATGCTGCATAACTTCAGCAAGTAAATTATGTTACGAATATGTAATTGCTTGTGTGTTAGTTTTAAAATTCTTTTTTATTTTAATTTTGTTTCATTACATTTTATTGTAATGATTATTTTCACGGGATTCAATATTTTTTTTAAAAAAGTACATTCTGTTTGTACAGAAATGAAAAGTATTTCATTAGCATTATTTTTAGTTGACCTCGTTTAGACACTTGGTAAACCTGAAGTTTAAATGATTGATCATCAAGATCATACATACATTACCTTGTGTCATCAACGTTTTTTTTTTTTATTATTGGATCTTAAATAAGACTATCCGGGTGGACGTGTCAAGAGCCATGTGTATAGTGATCATGCGACCTATCATAAGTGTCGAAATTACGTTTTAGTGGGGTTTAATACACAATATTACTGTTTTTGTAATTCAGTCGTAAAAGTACCTTCAAGAGATCAGAAGTATTTTCTGTTGTTGTGCCAATTTAGAGTTGTTTGTTATTTAAGAATAATTTATATTCTCTGGAAAATAAGTGCTTCATCATCAAAGCTTTGAACAGAGACATTCAGTGGAACTTATTCAGAGTGCTAAAGCCGGAATATTCTTTTGTGATTTATAAAATTCAACGTGGAACTTTTGACATCAATACTTCATTCGTCTGATGTCATCGTCCACCATCTTTGAACTTCGCCGGGATTCGAACTTGGATTTATTTAGGACATTTTAGTGATAGGACTTGTGTGTTTCAATTCTGGGATTAATTTTTAGATTATATTCACAAACTGTAAGTCCTTTTTCATATTTTTACTGTGTTTTGTAGGGAAATAAATTATTTTTGTTAAAATTTACAAAGCTTGTTGGCATCACTCTTTTCTTTGTTACTTTGAATGAGCCAAGATTTGTAACAATTAACTCAGGCTACAGACTGAGTAATAGGAATTGTGTAAAATGACTTGTTGTAGTTAGTATGCATGATTTTCTGACCACTTATTTATATAGCTAAAGTACTTCAGATTATGCATGAAATCCATGTACATGCTGGCTGTACATTCTCTGTCTTAACTTTATGGAAATATCAAAAGACACAAACTGTCATTAGCATGTATATCTAAATATGGATCTAGAGTGTGTGTAATTTGTCAGCTTTTAAGTGTTAATGCCTTATAAAAGTTTATGATATAAGGAAGTCGAGTGAATAAATGCTTTTTACACCAGATTTTCATATTTTGGCTCCCTGCCCAGGTGCCTGGGAGGCCCTGGGCTGAGATCCATCACCCACGGTAAATAAGTAGAAATTTTAATTACAATAACTTTTTCAAATATTTTTAGATCAAGCTTTGTATATGCAGTCATGACATTGATATACATCATGAGTGCAATTGATTTTGGGTTGGAGATGGGGAACTAAAGCCATTGTATCATGTTTAGTTTGGTGTTGTAAGGCACAGTAATACTTTTTATGTTATATCATGCTGAGGCAATCAGAATAAAGTACTTTTGAATAGGACATGTTGCTTTAGCCAGTCTGACCCAATGAAATCGAACTGGTATCCTTCTAGTCCACCACCTTAAGTACTGAGTCATGGATGCTGTATGCCTGTGGGTTAGAGCCTACAAAAAACATTGAAATCCCCACCCATTTGCTACATATACAAGTGCTACATATAAAAAGAATAACAAAACAAAATTGGCCTTCATGTTTATGTTTAACCTTGGGACAAACCCTTTGAGCACAAATTTGGGGTGGTTACTGCATGTGTAGTTTAGTACAGTTAAATGGTTTAATTACTCTGTTCATCTCAAATTCAAGAAATGATTGCTGTTATTTTGCAGATACCCCAAAATTTAGTGGTGTCCAAACCTTTGGAGGTGTGTGGCTGCTTAATTGAAAAATGGTGGATATACTTCAAAGAACATTGGATGAGTTGGGTCTTAGTACACTGTTTGAACGATTCCAGTCAGAAAAAATAGATGCATCCATGATCATGTCACTTTCTGATAGCGAGCTGATTCATCTTGGTGTGGATACAATTGGAATAGACATCGTCTTAGGGAAACTATAAATCAAAAACTGAAAAATACATTTGCCAATGAACCTACTGAGACAGGAACAAACAATAACATAACCAGCTCAAGGGGTAGGATGGCTCAAGAGATAGCACATGAATGTGCCACCCTATTCAGTGGGCAAACACAGGGCCGGAAAAGGCCAAGGTCCAGCAGCCATAGTGGCAGAAAAAAAATCTCAATCCCGTGGTTGGACTGTTCAGTTTGTGTGTTTAGCAAACAAGGGAAGCAGATCCATCCCAACTGCAACAGAAAAAGAAATACTACTCAAAGCAGGTTTGGGAGTGAAAAAAATCAGACTAGATGCTGATGATGAGGAAGAAGATGTAGTACAGAAATTGATGTCTGCACAGCTATATGAAGGAAATGAAACTCTGGGATTTCCACAGTTAAATAATTGTGGTGGAATAGAACTACTGAGAACCTCACAGAATTGTAGAGCTTTAAAACTTACTGATTGTTGCTGGTCGGTCAGAGAGCTAAAAGCTACTGTAGGCCCGCAAGCAAATATATACATAAGGCCCATTCAAAAGAATTTATCAACAAAGCCACTACAGACAAGACAAGGGAAATGCTAGTGAAAGCCTCATGTCACGGATGCAGCAAAGAGTTTGCTCTACGTGAACTTAGAGATCATATGCAATTTTGTCCAGATGCATTGGACTTGCAGGACTTGGTGAGTGATGATGATTTTGTATCTGATGTTTCAGTCAGAAACAGTGAAACAGCAACATCAACTTCTGTTTCCTTTCAGAATGATATTGATCAGCTCATAATAACTGATCAGTCTGATGTAGAGGCAGGAAGAGAAAATGCAACAAATGCAGAAACAATCATTTATGTAATTAATTCTAGCACAAGTCATTCTGTTACAGTAAATGCAATTATCCATGAAAATAATTCAAGTACAGCAGCTTCAGCAGATAATTCAAGTACAGCAACTCCTTCAAATGATACAGACAGTCCTATTTCAGTGATTGTGACAAAGGCCATTGAATACTGTAGGAGAGGAAGTATCAGCGACCCTGTGGAAATCCTTAAAAAGTTACAGGATGTTATTGTGACAGGCAGGCCATTGGAAGTGGAAGATTAACTGTTTGTGCAGAAGGTGACACCAATTTCATCCTAGTGGACAGGATAAATGTATTATCTACAGGCATGGATGAAATAAGTGCCATCACAAACCTCAGGAAAACACTTGAAGTGCAGTTTTATAATGAGGTAATATTGCTTACTGATTTCTCTAAATAGATTTTATGATGTCACTGTCAAGTCAGTTAAGTAGGTTTCTTCATGGTATTCCAGCAGACTTTTTTTTTACTTTTCAATAAATTACAGTTTGTATGTAACACATGATGATCCCATAAAGACATGCAGCATTGTCGAGAAATTGTGGTAAAGCCTATTTTCTGAGGAGGGTGATATAATGCATTCATGCATTGTGTATGGTACATGTAGCAGGAATTTTAGTGGGTTTCAAAGTAGCAGTGACATTGATACTTTGGTAAAGAGATTCCAGACCTATATTTTCTGACATTTTCCCAATGATATTGTCTGTCTATACAATTAACAATCATCAACAGAGTTTGCAAAAAAAGTCATTGGTCCACTCAAACAGATGAAGCAGAAAGTCTAGTAAATGTTGCTTCTGTGTCAAACTTTCAGTCTGTCAGTATTTTTATCATGTTATCATAAAATATGTGAGTCTGGCACAAGAACGGAGCCTAACACAAATTCGCTTTCTGCTGGATCTACTATCAGACAAAAAATGAAACATTTTGTGATCTCTCTTATTGTAATTTTGAGTCACCGTCATATGTAGTTATTTTGCTGATGACAAGGAACAAATTAATCATATGGTCTTTTTTAAGGGGTGGAAAGGTGTCAAAATAAAGTTCTGCATATTCAGAATACATGAACATGTCAAAAAGTTTTGACTTAAGTGTCAATGTTTGAATTTTTCTAACAGTGTATTATAAATAAATACATTGTTCTCCCTCCTGAGAGGCCCTTCTCAACCCCCCAAATACCACCCATTTTATAAGAACATGCTTGTTAGACACCATAATGGTATGCATGTATTACCAGCATCACTAGTTGCTATTTTGTACCCTTCAACACAGGACACAATTTTAAAAGGCAGCAGTTGCCCAGAAGAAGTTGTGGCCTTATAAGAAAAGATCCCCTGTATAAGCAACTACCTTTGTTCACAGAACATTTTAGTAATCAGGTGATTGGTTTTTAGTGTCTTTTAGTGAATTTGCATAGGGCAGCAAGGCTTTCAGTGTTCATGTTCTTTTATTTCAAACCTTTTCTTTTAGGTTACTGCTGACTATGGAGGTCCAAGAAAAGAATTCTTCTGACTTATTCTAAGAGAAATTAAAGAAAAATAATTTGATAATGGTCTGAGGGAACTTCTGGCATCAGACTATGAAACAATAGGCAAAGTCTTTGGTAAGCATTAATTTACATTTATGTTTTGTACTCTTCTATTCATTGGTTACATGTACACTTGTACAGTGAAAATAAAAGAATAGAGCACCTTCTGGACTTGCTGAATCTGCCTTTAATATAAATATGACTGTTATATGCAGGTATATTTGGACTATGTGTTTGCCATCAAGTTATTTGATAGATGGATATATTTTTTGAATGGGCAAAATTAAAGACCAGTTCTTATCTTGTATTTGTTTACTCAATGGGTAATATTTACAGCCCATTTGATATTTTGGATGGACCCTCATTCAAGGTTCCATTAGTTTTTAAATTTAGTATTTCTTTGCATGTCCAGTGGGTCATCGAACCATGATAACCCATTGGTTTTCTGAACTGTAGAAATCCCTTATATGGGGGTTGATTTTATATGGAATGCATTAAGTTGGTTTTTGAATAGTGTCTTCTTAATACAGAGATTCTGTTCAAGAAGGTTGACTCAACCTAGTAGTGACTTTTGGGATGGCACAAGGTGTACCTATATTTCTTGGTATCTCTGTAAGAATGATGCTTGTCGTTATTATTGTCTGATTAAGGGCAAGGGATAGATGGGGAAGTCCTCATCACAATTTGCTTTGATCATAAGTTAATTGATCAGTGATTGATTGATAAAGGAAATAGACAGTGAATGGACATGCCCGTTTCCTTTTTGGGATCTTATCTTCTAGGTCAAGGCCACACATCAATATTTAAATGTTTCCTTCCTTTCTGTTTATATCATGAAAAGCTCTCAGAAGTAGAGATATGAACCATGGTACAATTATGCTTCTCAATTTGATGACACCTCATGTATCACAGTGACGGTTTCACTGGCATGTTTTTCCCCGTTCTACACTTTTCAGCTGGTTTGAGATAATGGAATGAAACATGGTTACTTTCCATACCTGTCAAGTAACTTTACAGCTCCATATTAAAGGTAATAGCTTTCATTATTGTGAAATTTTGTGACCTAACTATAGTAAATGGGAGACAAAAACTCATTTAATTTGGTTGTTGGTATTATTATTATTATTATTATTATTATTATAGCCCTCAGTGTTCTGCAGAATGGGAAAATTCCCACATTCATGAGTCCAAACATTCTGGAAGACCTGTTCAACAGCACTGTAACCTCACCCTGCATAGTTAAACTGCAGAATGGTTTGGAGTCATTAGGGCTCTACCAGGTGAGAATTGTATACTAAAATATGATTAAAATGTTGTCGTCATTTCAAACACCTTGTAAGATCCTACACTTAGTACCAATCTTGTCAGATTACACACACTTCTGTACCCTACACTTCTGTACTGTATTTATCAGATGATAAACTCATGCCTTATGATTAAGCTCATTGTTTAGGTATATTTAATTTGTATTGTGTGTTAGCTTTTGTCCATGATTATATGTTATATATATTTAATTTGTATTATGTGACTGACCTAATTGATGATAGGAGTTGGGCCTACATCTCTAATGTCATGTAAACATGTTTACTGGGTTTGAGTTCAAGATGCAGCCTTGATCCTGACTTAGAATTTCCTAGAAATGAATTCTGTTACGTTTTGATGGAAATTTCCATTAAGATGACAGAGTAGTTGGGATCTATAAAAGGATTCTTAGTATGTTCTAGAATTGAACTTTAACCTTCATCCTGATCCTCAAATTGTGTCGTAAGTTTTTATATTAAGGTTAATTATATTAGAATTACTAATTCCTATCTTAATATCCAAAGTGGAATCAGTCTTTAGTTGTGTTCAGTTTTAATTTGAGAGTATTTGTTAAATTTATTCACTGGAATTATAAAGATCTCACTGATACTGTTTGGACAAAGTCACTATTTTGAGATGATTGTGAATTCATTCAAGGAAATTTTGGATTATATCATTGTAATACCTCAAGACTATTGGCACATTAGCACATTTGAGGCTACTGGCACAGGACAGTAATCATAATGCACTGGTATTTTTATTATTACAGGTTGGCAGGCAGCTTCCAACATTCCTATATCTGTTTCATTCAACATTGATCCCTCTGACTTACAAAAAGCTGACTTCATTGGTTCAACCTCAATTCAGTGAAGAGGGGACAAATAATAATCAGTTTGAGAAAATTGTGTATGCATCTTTCTTAAGATACTTGAGAGAAGTTGCAAGTGAGTCCACCAACACTTTTCCACTTCTCCAACATGAATAACAAAATGCAGCAGAATTTTCCATGTTTTATTCTGGTGCGTGTGTTTTTTTAAAAAAAATAAGTATTGATAGTTGTACCATTCTATTAAGATAAAAATTTAGTTTTCTGTCCAAAAGGGGCCCTAATGATTTCATAACAGGATTTGATCTTAAGCATCTGGAACATTTGCTTACCTGCTTTTACAAACAAGACATGTTTTTGAGCTTGTCAGAAGGACTCGAGTTAGCCATCAGCCTTTTTAGCACCTTACAAAGGGTACAGCAGAAGAAGTATACAGTTGTATCATTGCAGTAATTAAAAGCAAATCCATCCAATAAATCAATTAGACATTTCCAGAATGATTAGTGTAAAACAAAATTATATCAGTTGTAATTCCTATATGTGTATTATTGTAGGTGGCCGCAGAGAAGCAGTGTGCCTGGAAAGTGTTTTGCAGTTCATCACTGGTACTGATGAGGAGCCAGTTCTTGGATTTAAAATTCCTGCAAACATCAGATTTACATCATCTGAATCCTTTTTGCCAACAGGAAACACATGCATAAATTGCTTAACACTGCCTTGTCCATCGCAAACAGTGAAGCTACCAGATGATACAACACTTTTTCATTTGTATGATTATTCCTTTGCAGATCCTTTTTATGGATTGAAATAACCTGGCTAATGTATTCTCTATCATTCGAAGATAAGCAGATACTTAGGGATTGTATTGTGCTTGTTGATTTTACTTTTGACGGTGTAAGCATCAGAGCTTTTACTTGTTGTTTAGCTCAATTTCATTTCTGTTGTTGCACTATTACTTCAAATCTTTTGCATATGCAGTCACATGACAGGTGTTTTCATTGTGAGGGGTATTCCTTTCCACAGGCAAAGGTAGGATGCTGATACCTATTTTTCACACTCCAATGTGAAAAGTAAGTCTCTTGCATTTTTCTCAGTTTTCTCATACACCAATGTATGTATAGTCACGCAACTTGATGATTGTATTGATCTGGATGTGGGGGCCTCAGGTGGCAGAATGATTTAAGGCACTCGCCTTTAAGGATCACTCAAAAATATACATTCTGTCAGCATTGGTTCGAGACTAGACTGTCAACATAGATATGTGAGAAAACTTGGCAATAGCTATTGGTGGGTTTGTGGTTCTTCCAGAGGTTGCCCAGGGTTCTCCCTCTGAAATGTAATACTGCTATGTATAGTCTATCATGTACTGAAAATTGGCATTAAACCCACAAAATAAAAAAAACCTCACAAATCTTGAAGTTTACTACTTATGATGGATATGTTTATGTAACATTGACTTTGCCAGTTACTTGGAATATGCCTACAAAGCTCCTGCTGCAGTCACATACCTGCAGAATTTGCTCAGACCAGTAGTAACTGATAATTGGCAGGATTTGGCACCAGTACCTTTATCCTTGTAAGATAACTAAAGTCTGAATAACACTTTGGGAAGCAGACAACCTTTTGGCACCTTTGTGCCTAAACTAAGATAACAAAGGTGGTGGACATTTTATTATGATTTATGATCATGTAAGTATTATCAAAGAAACATTTGTACTCCCAACATTTTTTTCATATTCTAAATAGAGTTTGGAGCCACAGTGACTTAGAGGTTTGCAAGCAAGATGTATAGTACCAATACATCATTTACTTTGAGTGATGAAAGATAATTTTGAGATGCATGCCGTTAAGTACTTTCATACAGAAATAATTTTTTATGACTTGTATTTTATGAATTCATGACTTTGGATATTTTTCTCGCTGCCATCAATATGGCAGAGGCATAACTCATTAATCCCATTAAATAGTATGATGTAGGTCCATCCATTACCATTTTCATCTTTAATGCAAAGACTTTAATCCTATATCTAAGACAGATTAAAATTTGTGGAAGACTTTCACTAGAGTAAGGAAAAAGGTTAATCATTTTGGGATCAAAGTATGACAGGCTAGGTCCACAGTGTCTTAAAAAAGACTAACAGCAGCTGCAAAACTGCTTAAAATGCTGACCTTAGACCTTCCTCAAAATTTGTGGATGACGTAAAGTTTTATTAAGGAGAAAGCTTATTCATTTTGGAATCAAATGTTCAGTGGTTAAGGTCGCTGTGACTTGAGTAAGTAAGAAACCTACAGATTTAGGGGTCTAAAGATCAAAGGTCAAAGCCATGGTTAAATTTAAAAAATGATGGTTTCTACACAGTGACTTTGGGGGTGCTCCACAGATATTCTGAACTTCTGAGAGAGTGGCAGGTGTAAGGTGAAGTTGTTTACATTTGCAACATGCACATTGAAAAGAATGTTGGTATACATCTTTGTTACTTTCATGTAGTGTGGCTGAAATTTCTTTGGATATTGTACTTTGTGGAAACTGTATGTGATCTAAAGACACAACTAACAAAAATGACTGCTCCATTTTGCTCAAAAAATCATCCTGAATTAGTCAAAAGTACACAATCTTTAGCAGTTATTAAAATAGGGAAACAAATTTGGCCAGATGAGACAATACCAGCTTATGAAAGTGCAATGAATGAATTACCAAATATATAAAATGTGAAAAAGTTATCAGTTCTTATTTTTACAATTTACCTCTGAAGTCCAGGGAGTGAAAATGACCAAGGGGAGCTAGCAGTCTTTCAAGGTGCACATCTGAAGTAAGGCCAAGCTGTATACTCTATAACCCATATCATGCCCATCAATCATACACCAAAATAAAGGGAATTAAAAGTTCTTGGAACAGTACCTAAGATATACATGGTCATTTTTAAATAGCCAGTAAAACCAATGAGGAAAACCGGGAAGATTCTTTTTCTTTAAAATTCAAACAAAATACAAAACTGTAGAGCACCACCTTTACCTTAATATTATATATCACAATGAAAATTCAAGATGTTTGAAACACATTATCTCAAATGTTTTACATACTGATCAGTTAACAGGAAATTAAGGAATTGTGTCATATGCCCACAAATTCATTTTAGTTAGCAAAGTGTCACTTCATTTGAAGACTCTTGTTCACTAATTTAATTTTGAGTGTTTTCTGGCAATACTCTTGGCAAAGTTGTGAAATTTGTTTGGGGATTCATCTTAATTAGCAGTGCAATTTTGCCATGAAAAACACACACAAAACACCACTGACAGTTTTTCATATCATGTCATAGGGTTATATTAATATTTCTCCAGAAATTGTTATCCAATGACATGCCCTATAAAAACTGTATAAAAGATTTTCATTCCAGTAAAATTAAACTGTATAGGAAATGTTGCTTTCAGTCAAATTAAATAAGTCTAATTAGTCCATATGCATTTCATGACACGCATAATTATTATAAGGAGTGTGAATAAATTTTTCTTACCTTCCGATTAAACTAAGATCTCATTTGATCTTTTTCCATGGGCACCCACTGCTGTTGATTAAAGGTACAGGATAAGGACCCTGTCCACAGTATGTATAATTACAGTTACAGTAACAGGGGTAAGGTGTGGTGGTGGTATCTTTTTCATCAGCAGCCTCAAGTGCGTGTAACTGTTTTTTGTTTTTACAGTACTTTTGATTGATCTTAATATGCTCTTGTCATCCTCCATCCACTAAGGTTATCATATAAACAGAATTTAGCTTCATTAAGATTTCATTTGTTCACAGTGTGCAGCAATTTAAAATAAAACACTCATGACAGAGCTACTGTATGTGTAGGTGTTATTTCAATTCAAACTTTTCTGTAGTGATGAAATTCTAATTTTCAGTATAAAGAAAAACAATAATGAACAATAACCTAGTATCAAGGTGTACTACAGTATGATTTTATTGCAGTAAATTAAAAGAACTTCATGTCAGTGTCTATAATTGTGGTAGTATGTTCTATAGTTTAGAAATAAATAACCCCAAAAATTTGCAGGACCCACCAGAAAGTCAAAAAATTCTTTAAGTCTGGAGAAAAACTTAATTTGTTGATGGGTTGTAAAAACAAAACAAAGTCATTTATTTTTAAATCTAATTGTTTTATTTGTTCCAAATGTTAGTTAATCCCCTTTGATTATTTTATACACACTTTTAGTTTACAAACCAGTTATTGGGTATGTAATGAAACGCCAACAAGGTCCATATTTGAGGATAGCAATTATTGGGTATTACATGAAAAAGGTCTATATTTAAGGTCAGTAATTATTGCGTATGTAATAACATATCAACAAGGCCTATATTTGAGGACAGCAATTATTTTAATATATTTGGCTTAGATACAAAATAACAGATCTCAGCTTAACATTGCTTATTTTAGTTCAGCACAAAACTAGCGTTCAATCATGATTACACTATATAACCTATACATGTATTACATTCCCGATAAATCATGTTTCCATGAACCTTTCTTGTAATATACAAGAAACTGATTTACCTATCAGTGATGTTAAAGAAGGTTCATGCAATGATGGTAGACACCTAATTCCTCAGGAATTTAATCTGAGAATGAGAATCACTATATTTTCTTATGTCATGTCTTTGTTAGGTAGGCTGTGTTTCATGTAATGATGACAATTTAAAAAAAAAATCTTTTCATTATTTGTTTTGATAAACAATAAGGGACGCTTTACTTCAACTTGTATGTAAACATGAGAATTCTACAAAAACTAGTTTTGGTAGTCTTGACACTCTCAAAGTATTTTAGAATTTAATTACCTGAGTAATATGACGAATGTGCAGTAATGCTAAAAAAGTGGTGGTGATGTATATACTACTTTTCATTTTTCATGTACTTGTGTCAAGAAATGACCATCAGTTTAAACTTTTAAGAGCAGAAGTCTAAGTAGATGAGAAAAAATCATTTGCTCTGTATTACTTTGCAACTTGCATTTATTTTGAACCTCAAAAGCCACAAATCTTTGTGAGTACTGCTAAAATGTATTATAGATGTGAGTACTGCTAAAATGTATTATGGAACTAAAATGTGCTTCAGATATTTTAGAATTTGTTGGACTTGTCTGATTAAAGATATGAAAAGTCATCATCTTGTCATTTTTCTTTAAAACAAAGACTTACAAGTTTTATGGTAAATATAAACTTGTGAAAGATGACTGTAATCAGAAGCCAGAGAATAGCATTCGTGTTTATGTTCAGTTAAGTAATGCAGGTAGAAATATATCCTAAATGAGCTTGAAAAATTGTAAAAATTCATTAAAAGTCTTTGAAGAAAGTCATAAAGGTCACACAAAATATCCATACCATTAATGACATTAAATGATCTACCTCTAGTCTCTAATGAGCATCATCTTTGATTATTACACATCATTACTATGAATTCTTATAATGTCCAATGCCTTCAAGTAAATGTCAATCCCAAAGTTGTGAAACCCAACTGGCATGCATGTCATTTTCAAAGAGCTATCGACATTGTTTGCTAAGATTATATTCGGGACAGTTAAAAACTGGACGCGCATCCTCTGCAGTGTCCTCTGCACTGGTGTCCATAATTCCTTCAGCACCATAATCGACCAAATCTGAGATGGAAATCCCGACAGGAGCTTGCAGCTGACCAGCAATCCAAAGAGTTTGAGGAGAGGAATGGACAGTTCACATTCTGTGTCTGGCCCATGCTTCTTTCCAGATATCTAATTTTTCATTTATTTTTGGAAGAAATGTTGAGTGAAGAGCTGCAATATGCATGTCATTTAAAGGATCCAGAATACCTTCATCCTCCATAAAGTAACAGAGGTTATAGTAGAATACCAGAGCCCCAAAGGTATACTTCCCTCCATAATCTTTCAATCCACTGATTGTGTGCACTTTTTCCAGTTATCATACTGCCACGACCAGTGCCTCTCTGTTGTATCATGTAATTGGCAACAGACACATTTTCCAAACCCTTGTCAGACCTAACTCGTTGGGGAATACCAAAATTTTCAACAGCAGTTAAGAAGCACTGAAAGATTGTTCCAGCTCTGTTGTTATCCTTGCATTGCAGATACACAATCAAACGACTAAAACCATCAATCCCTCCAGCAATAATCATATGCCAGCGAATAAGCTTGTGGTTAGTGTCAATATGCCACAGGTGATTTGGTCCCTTTACATTATACACAGGTCTTTGAAGACATCCATTTTTTCTTTCTTCTACACCCTTTTCATCGATACAATGTATGATATCTCTTAGCCTCCATCTTTGTACATAGACACCTCGCAGTTTCAGTATTTGTCTCAGAATGTTTTCCCCACAAAATGGAAATTCTTTTATGACTTTTTCCAATATGAATACCTATCTCATCATCATTCATATTTGAAAACTCCACCTTAGTAATATCATACTGTCGCATCCTACGATAGACAGTACTCTCTGACACAGATGACAGTTTGGCAATATCACAGATCAGAAAGCCATCATCAATTTGATTTTGTAAAATGCATTTTGGTATGACAAATTCTGGGGGTCTAGATTTGATCATTCTCATTTGCAGTCGGTTTGCACCATATTTTATACATTCCATTCGCAGTTTGATCGTTTCTTCTTTCCTCGAATGTCCTAGTTGATGTAATTCTTGTGCTGATAAAAAGCAGACAATATCTGGAGATACTTTTTGTTTGTCAAAATTACCAGCAAATTCATCCAGACCAACTTTCTTCAAAACACTCAACATATCTCGGTTGCATCGAGCTGCCATTTTTTAAAATTCAGAACACCTGCAGTGCTTGCAGCAGCATGTAAGTATGTCAAAAAAATAAAAAGTACCAACAAGTGAGCACATCATCTACAATAAACACCATAGCTTAAACAAGTGAGAGTACGTACATTAATAATGTAACCAAAAAATGGAAAAGGAAGCTATAACAATGGGATATCTACAACAAATCAATAAACAGTTACCAAAAAGTAACAACGTATCACGGGTACTACAAAAATTAAACTGCCGCTACGACCATTGTCATAGAACTGAAACAGGCCACGCTGTATTAAAAATGATATATAATGTTGGTATAGCATCAAACGAAAATCATGACTGCAAATGAGACTCACGGCTGCATCCAGCAAATAACACCATTATACCATGGCTTTGCAACTGGATATAAGATTCAACTGACCTCATATAACACTTAAATACAGGATTCCTATTATCATTTGACCTTTTATCATTACTGGTGAACCGTACATAAAGTTGTGTTGAAATCATATCATGACTTGGCAACTCTATAATATAAAGTCCAGCTGACCTCATGTAACACTGAAAGTTGCATTCATAGCATCGTTGGATCCCAAAATGATGAGAGATGAACGCAACATTAAGCCAAGTTGAAATCATATCATGACTGGTGAACTCTACATTGGGCTAAATTGATATAACATCATGGCTTAGCATCTCCATATAAGGTTGAGCTTACCTGATATAACACTTAAAGAACCATTTGTAGCATCATTTGACCCCAAATCATGACTGGTGAACCCTACATTAGGCTAATTTGATATAATATCATGGCTTATCAGCCCCTTATAAGGTTGAGCTTACCTGATATAACTCTTAAAGAACCATTTGTAGTATTGCTTGCCCCCAAATCATGACTGTTGAATCCTACCTTAGGCTAAATAGATATAACATCATGACTTGGCAACCTCATATAAGGTTGAGCTTACCTGACGTAACACTTAAATCAACATTTATGGTATCATTTGACCCCAAATCATAACTGGTGAACCCTACGTTAGGCTAACTTGATATAACATCATGGCTTAGCAACCTCATATAAGAATGAGCGGACCTGATATAACACTTCAATGAGCATTTGTAGTATTATTTGACCCCAAATCATGATTGGTGAACCACACGTTAGGCTAAATTGATATAACATCATGACTTGGCAACCTCATATAAGGTTGAGTTGACCTGATATAACACTGAAAGGAGCATTTGTAGTATCATTTGACCCCAAATCATATCTGGTAAACCTTACATTAAACTAAGTTGAAACATAAGACAGGTATGGCGTTCCATAGAACTCCATCAGGCGGAAGTAGCCGATTCTGCCATGGGATGAATAACACTTTGAAAGTAATTTCACAAAATAAATGTTTAACTTGCCTTTTATTTCAGACTGTATCATATGATAATTTTATATAAATTTCCTGAACAGAAATATCTAGTTAAAGTTAGCAAAGTAGAAATGACGGTTGATGACGTCATCACATTTCCAATATTAAAGCCGCGACGGATGCTGGATTCGGTAGTATTTAAAATATAACATAGACTCTTCTCTGTCATTGGTACGAGTATTAGACCCTAACGCTTATTTACTGCAGGGTAGAATCTGGTGAAAGAGGCTACTTCCGCCTGATGGTGTTCTGTGAAAAGACTTTGTGACCGTAATAGTGAAAATAAAGGATAATTCGCCCGATTTGATTCATGTGATGGTCGTCCGAGAGTTATGCGTTGGTACGTTACTGTATTTTGAATGGATACGTGAGGTATTTCAGTCTTTTGGCGATTCTGAAGCGATAAAAGACGCGTGACAAAAGTCGAATAGAGCGGAGGCTGGAGTCACGCTTGCATTCCTTGTGTTAATTTATAGTACCGATAAATTGATTTCGTGTTGTCAGAGATTTCATCGTACTTTATTAATAAAACGTCAGACTCCTGTGGTCACACCAGGCAGTATAGCGCTGTTGTGTCGATAGAGATAGCTAGCTTGCATCAAAAGGTCGTTGGCCATATTCATAAATAATATTTCCCTTTCTAGTCCTGTAGACCTAGTTTTTTCTTGAGAATATGTTATTTTTCGGAAGTTCACACCTCTTCATTACACTGGATGTATGTTATTATCCTTTGAGTAGCATTCACACTTTAAACCGAAAAGGAAACACACACACACACACACACACACACACACACACACACACATGTATTCAACGAAAGAGAAGCGATACATGCACACAAAGATAGAAGGAAGGAAGGATGGGAAGGATATTCGTATTAGTACAAACGTGTATAACCTGCAGCGTCCAGTACTGCCTTGTCCACCCTGGTTGGTGGATGTACCAGCAGACCATGGATACCCGGTACAGCTTGGCGGATTTCTTCTGGCGTCATATCCCTCTCTTGATGCCATACCCGTAGGTCGACATGCTCCCTCAGTAGGTCGGCCGCTCTGTGCGGTATGCCCCTAGTCACGAATACTGTAGGCCTTGGTGTGGCGCTCATTTTAAACTGGAATATGGCGATACACTTGACGATTTAACGACCTGACAAAATGAGAATTTGTTCGGGGATTTTGCTGATTTCAGATGACTACCACTAGGATTACAGAGACTGTCCCAGGACTTTGCACAAGATGATTATTCAAATCGAATGCAGATAACGGGCAACGTTACACAGGAGTCATTTGAGCTTAAATAGATAAAACGTGTACACAGCGACTAGACTAAACACTGAATAAATCGTGTGCACGCAGTAGTAGAACACAACACCAGAGGTGTATGTTTCGTAAGTTTCCGTTACCAATGTGCTCCTATCATGTACCATCATCCTCCGTTAAAAATTATTTGTTTTTATTACGCTCTGTTGCTACTTTCAGTCGTTATCATCGCCTTGTCGTCATTTCTAAACAGTAACGTTAAGACAGTGCAATCGGTAGGTAACTCATTCCGTTTACTTAAAGGATGTCGTTTTGATCATGCGTGATATATACTAAAAGCAAAGTACTAGTGAGTATACTATTAACTCAATACTTCTCAAACGTTTTTTAATAAAGTGGTGTAAAGGATAGTGAAAGTTTTGATTTAACCAAATATAGCATAGACCTAAACATCATACAGCTGTTCGTACAATTTTTATAATTCTTTGGTAAGACTCGGCCGGGGTTCGAACCCGCGACCTCCCGCAACCACTTAGGCCATCGGAGCGGTCCTCTCTCTCTCTCTCTCTCTCTCTCTCTCTCTCTCTCTCTCTATATATATATATATATATATATATATATATATATATATCAGCTCTCTGTGTGTGTGTGTGTGTGTGTGTGTGTTTTGGATTTTTAATGTAGCTTTAACAATTTTCAGTCATATCGCTACGATGTCTGCAATGTGGCAGTTTATAGTGATGTCTAGCACTGGGGCATTATGCCGTAGACATGTAGCATGATGTCCCACCCAGTCCCATTATCCTGACACCAAGCCGACCAGTCCCTTCATTGACCTCATAACGCTGAGCGCCAAGCGAGGCAGCTGTTAGTACCATTTTTATAAGTCTTTGGTATGACTCGGCGAGGTTCGAACTAAAAATATAAGTAAAATTCAGTCATGGTCCAACTGGATTTAATAATATAATGTGCATTAGTGTGGACCTAATGGTCAAAAGGAAAGCTGATGTGAAAATTTAGATGATATTTTCATTTGACCCCATATATTCGACTTTGTTTTGGGTACAATAATGGCATGATGGGGTTTAAGGGAAATTAGCACTGATGATATACTTTATGCCTGTAATTATGGCCCTACGTCCTTAAAAGAGAAAGTGTAATGTTAGAACTACACTTACTAACCAATACGCCTTTTGGACTGAACATCACCGATACTACCTACATCATAGAAAGTACCTCGCAGAGGCACTGGAAATGACCGTTGAATAAGCTGCAAACAGGAGATATAGATGCAAAGATGCACTGAAAGTCTGCCAACCTGTGAGGGAGGGGTATGATATGATTTCCACACTGTTATGGTGCTTTGGTTATCGTTATCTCGATGATCGACCAAGGTGGTATTACCCAGATTGACAAGCGATAAAGATAAAATACGATATTAATGAATAGAATAACAGAGATCTGAGTAAAGATATAGAATAGCACAACACGAGCCCCTGTATGTAAAATATAACAATTTAATCAATTACATAAACAAAATGAATTATACACTTTCTGTTAGAAATAGAACTACAAAATGTATGCGAAATGCAATTAGCAGTTCTCTTGTACCAATAAAACAAATTTCATCATAGAATCGAGTACTTGGTCGAATTCAAATTGCCGGCATGTCAGCCTGGATACCTCCGGTTCTCTCCAAACCACTGCTGGTGACAGGTCGGACTTGCCGTATTTCTTTTGGTTCTCTCTCTCTCTGCAACCTCTTCGGATCATCAACCGTAACTTGGTTATAGTCTGCACTCCTTCCCACTGTGTAGCACAGGTATGGAACTATTTTTTTTTTCCATCTGTGCCTTTTCGAAACTCGCTCTTTGTACGCAGCCGAATCTCTCTCTTAGACGATTTGACGAGAAATTCTTGTTATTTCCCGGAGCTAAATTCTGGCTTCCCACAGAAAGTTTGACCAATTTCGCGAGGGAGAATACTTAAAATCTTGAATTTCGTATGGGAAACAAGTCGCCCCGTTTATCTTAGCCAGTCAGGATTAATTTCTTCCAACAGCCAAAAACTTAACATAGAATAATTATCTCTAGTCTACCTTTATTAATAACTATTGCTCTGCAACAGGGCTGTCCAACTTTTTTCACACCATGGGCCACTGAAAACATTTTCCTTGAAGCCGAGGGCTGCAGCAGAAAACTTAAAAGCAACGACTATAAAAATTATTCACAATGCTCGAGCTCTGGCGGGCAATTTAAAATCAGCCCGCGGGCCGCAGGTTGGACAGCACTGCTGTACAATTTCATTTTATGACACCTATTTCCAAGACTGTCTCTGAATTGTCTCAACTTTGTCATCTTCCGCTACTTAACCTTGCGTTAATATTTTTTCTCTCTGACCGTTATCCGAACTGACTCTACTTAAAATTCACTTATGCCCCCAAACAAGCGGTTAAGAGCAAACCATCAATTTACTGCGAGCTTAGCCCATAAGTCCATCTTAGAGGTTATGTGTCGCGCTGACCACGACAAAATGTGCTGCGACAAACATCTACAAAATGTTTGCACCATTATACTGGCCTCATTTCGAAAAGTAAAAGCCAGGATTTTCACTCTCCATAAATTTTGGAGATGTAACCTAAGTTACCACCTAAACTTCCTCAGGTGAACCCTTTACCCCAGACTCCCCTAGTCCACTTAAACAATCCGCCCCTAAATTAGCACTTCCCTTAATATGCCGTACCTCTACCTGCTACTGCTGAAGAAAAAGTGACCATCTCATTACCCGTCCATTTGTCAACTTAGCTTGGGCTAAATAGGCAAGTGGATGGTGGTCAGTTTCCTCTTTTCATTCTCCTCCTCTTTCATTAATTTCTCATTGTATTCTCTCGTCTGTTCTTTTTCCTCCTTGTCATTCTGTTCCTCTTTTTCCTATTTGATCATTTCCCTTAATCTTTGTTAGGCTTTCCTCAAATTATTGATCTCCATCTTGACTCTATGGGGGTTATAACATCCATACGCCACCCTTACTAACATCTCTTCCAGCATTCCTAAACCATCCACAACCCCGTGCAATTGTTGCATTTTGTCAATGTGATTGCTTGCCATCTTGGTTTATTCAATATTGAATGGCGCGAATGACGAACGCTATACCCTATATACCTCAAACACGGACGTAAAGGAAAACATCCCCTTACACCAACTACACATATCACATGCCAAACAACCCAAAGCAATAATAATGATGACCAAAATGAAACTTTTTTTTTCACATATTTTTTTACAATCCAACACACCTACCAACAAATGACTCCATACAAACACATAGTGGAGAAGGGTATTTTTTTTTCTTCTAAATAAAACATGCACAACCCTCACCTACAATTACCATTCCTACCAAACACACACTATCACAATGTTTATAGTTACACTACTCTACATTCACACATAACAAACATTCTTTAGTCTAGGGACAAGGGCTTTGTTAAGGGAAAGACACACATACATATTTCCCTTGTCGCTATACAGACCCAATCCGTTTGTCACTATGTTCAATTTTCCCTTGCCGCTATACAGGCCCAAACCCTTGTCGCTATGTTATATTTCCATAGACCCTATACAGTCCCACCCATGTTAAATTCCATAGACCCTATTCAGTCCCACCCATGTTAAAGTTCCATTATCGCTATACAGTCCCACCCATGGTAAATTTCCCTTGTCGCTATACAGACCCAATCCCTTGTTGCTATGTTCAATTTTTCCTTGTTGCTATACAGGCCCAATCCATTGTCACGGGTGGGTGTTGCAAGTGGCTGACCTGAATACGCGCTATTGTAGGTAGGTAGGTAGGTAGGTAGGTGGAATGAATTTGATAGAGACAAAGGGAGGTTTATAGGGACAAAGACACACACACACACACACACACACACTCCATTGTTATGTGCTAGATTAGAATACAAACGAAGAAAATGAAATTTCACAAAATAGACTATCCCTTACACCAGAAAAAAAATACTATCCATCACATTAACTATACCATTTAACACCCCTAAACACACTATTCCAAAAGTCTTGTGTTTTAGCTCAGAATGTAAACGAAGAAGATGAAATCTCACAAAAAGACTATCCCTTACACCACAAAAATATTATCCATAAAAATACCACTATGCTATCCAGCATATCATACTCACTATACAAAATGCCATGTGTTCGCTTAGAAAATAAGGGAAGGGGATGAAATCTCACAAAATATACTATCCCTTACGTCACAAAAACATCATCCATCACACCACTATATCATCTCCAACATCCCTATTCTATTCAACATCCCATACACACACTATCACAAGTTGCCATTTTTAGCTTAGAGTTTAAGAGAAGAAGATGAAATACCACAAAAATACTCTCACATACCTTATATACCATCCAGCATCCCGTTATGCACTCTATCTAAAACGCCATTTGTTTGCTTAGAATGTGAGAGAAGCAGAAGAAATCTCACAGTAGTAGAGGAAAACAGGGATTCTGGCAAAAGGACTATATCCCCATGTGCCAGAGACTCTTATTAAGTACGGTTTCCCTATCCCAGGGACTTCCATCCATCCCTCTCCCAACAACTATACTTCTTTTTTCACCACAAGAGATTCTAGCTCAGAGACACATCCATGTACTAGAGACCTCCATTTCTCTGTACAAGTACAAATTTCCTGTACCAGAGACCTCCACCCATCAGGACAGACAATTTTTTTACGTGTGAGGTTTCAGATGTCAGATTATTTTTAAAGTTTAGATAAAATTTCATACCCTATCATCACCATACTTTTTTGATAATTTTTTTCATACCTGCTAACTCTCATTGGCAGAATATCTGTTAACATACTGTCAATAACACGAAACTCGCGTATTAAATCCTCCATATCATATTTTACACCTCGCAAATAAGAATGTATTTGATCAAGTAATTTTTTATAAGTGATACTTGCTGTTTTGCAGGCATTTTTTTCAGATTCAAGTCGAGGTTCAAGTTTTTTACACGCTGTTGCAAGAGAAACACCACCACCGGATATTATTAACAAAACCGGGTTTAATGATACTCCACTTGAGATTATACCAGAGCCAGTCATTAGCAGTGGTAAATATGATATTTCTCGAAGTATTCTAATATAATACTTGTAACATTGTTTTACACACCAAAAGTTTTTATGATAAAATTTGTAATATTGCATTAGTGCATCTACATCCTGTTTTGGAATTTCTTCTGAAATATGATTGAAATCGATGATCTGTTTCTTCATTATACAATATTTGTCTGCAATTTTTACAGAATTTTAAAAGTTCTAGTACCAACAATTGAATCAAGAAACTCACGGAACTTATTATTGTTAGGATCAGCTATAAAATCTCTCTACTTGTCAAAAACATCAGACGAAGTATCTTTATATCGATCATCTGTTAATACCTCATTTTTCTTTAACCAACTGTAGGGATCAAACGTGTTTTCTACTTCACGTTCATACAAATCTGTTTTATTTACCAAACTACCGTATTCTCTTTCTGTTTCATCAATAAACCCTAGTACCAAGCTTATCTGATCCAAAGTAAAAGTTTTGAGGACAAGGTATTATCTGATAATTGCGTATGTGACTATAAAATTTATTAGCATTACTTTTCGTAGTCTGTCTCGTTCAATTGTGAGAAGACCAATAACAGAAGCTACTTTCAGCATTAATTTTTGATATGGTTTCGTGAGAATTTTCTCGATTTCATTGTAGTAATTTCGTATTGACAATTTGTCTAGAGCGTTGGAGCGATGGAAGTGGTAAATCATCTTCTTCACTTATGTTGCAGTAAGAATCAATCTTTTCTTCCAACATAGTTTGTTCGACTTCTTCAAAAAAAAAAAAAAACGTTTTTCGCTCAACATCACTGAAATTATTAATTTCATCGTTAAGATCTTTGATTATCCCTAGAGATTTCTTAATAATAAGTAGATCAAATTCTTTTTTTTTACGTATCATTGGTAGAATTGCGTTTGAGTACACCTTAATAATCAACGTTGTATTCACTGTTAAAGTAGCGATTTTAACTAGGGTTTCCTTGTCGTGGTAGTGCATACCGAGATGTTTAAAAATTTCTCGTTTTGAAAAACAATCTTGTAACTCTTTGTTTCTTTTTAAATTTAAATTTTTGGATTCCGCTAGTTTGTCAAGACGATCATAATTGTCGTTTATTCGTTTTTCTTCCTGAGCTCTTCCACTATAAGCTCGTGCTCTTATTAGAATTGATTTTATTATTAAATCTATATTTTCCTTTCTGAGCTCGAGCAATACTCTTTTTAGAAGGGTTTCAACTTGCACTTGTTCTTCACGGCAATCATCAGGATGACAGTATTTGTTTATTATATCAAAGTTTCCTCTTGTTTCCATTAGTTGTGGTCCTCGCATATACATAACACGAATAAAATTAATTTGTCTTTCTGATAATTGGCTTGCTAAATTATTTACTGAATTAAGATCATTCATTCTCATATTATTGATTTTATTAATGGTTTGTGATTCATTGTCATCTTCTGGTATAAAGAGACATATGTTGGGTTTAAAAATACTATCATAAAATTCTTCTGCAACGGTTATAATTGGTGGTTCTGACATTTATTATACAATATTAGATTAAATTTGATCATCGAGTGTGTATATTTGAAATGCTGTCAATCCCGGAAACGTGTCTTCAGCAGCGACAACATAAACTCGAAAATACAAGTACTTGTTAACAGTATTCTCAGTTGGAATTGTAAAATACTGAGTTTTTGAAATATATATTTGTTGCACTATACAATGAAGTCCAGTTGATATCATCGTTTGATCCTTCCAATCGCCAATCATAAATTCGCCCAACACTAGAGTTTAATCGTCCGCGCAAATGAAATTACCAAATAGCAACTGAAACAGGACATTTAATTTTAATCCAAAAGTTTTTGATTTCACCATTAGCCGTCCGTTCTTGTCTATCAGAGAAAGCGTTGTTACGTATATGTAATTAAATTGCTTGTGTGTTAGTTTTAAAATTCTTTTTTATTTTATTTTTGCTTCATTACATTTTATTGTAATGATAATTTTTACTGGATTTGATATTTTCCCAGTAAATTTAGTCTCTGTTTTGACCTGAATAGAACGTAAAAGGTATTACATTCGCACTATTTTTAGCTCACCCTGGTTCATAAATCATGTAAACATCAAGATAAAATGATTGTCTGTTACCAAGGTCATTTCTGATTGCGTGATGGCTCTAATTTGTAAACAACTTTTTTTAAATTGAATTTTATAAGAAGATTCGCTAAGTTCTTCCATGGCGGACATGCCTACTGGTTGTGCGCTTCTATTGCGATGTTCAAATTAGTGTCACGTAAGTCCATCACGTGAGCTACCATGTGATCTAAAATCGAGGCTTAAAACAGTCAATTGGTAATAAAATATTTCAGTCGTATTCCTAACACCTTGAGGGAACAAGGTGTTTCTATTGCTGTTGCCAAATTGTTTTGAAGTTCATCATTTTTTGGAATTTAATAATTCATTCTCTAGAAAACAAAACAAGTGCTTCATATTTATAAAAGTTCTGGGAGATAGATATTCAGTGGAAATTTATTCTGGAATTCTATACGGAAACATTATAAATTGTGTTTCAACGAGGAATTGTTGCCATTTGTACAACGACCTCATCTGACGTCATCGTCTTCCATATTGGAATTTCATCGATATTCGAACCTGGATTCAATTAGAACTGTTTAGTGATAGGACTCATATTTTTCAATTTTAGGATTAAATTTTGGATTATATTCACAAACCGTAAATCCTATTTCCTATTTTTACGTTGTTTTCTAGAGAAAAAAATAATTTTGTTAAAATTTACAAAGTTTGTTGACTTCACTCTTTTCTTTTGTTACATTTGTACGAGTCTACACGTAACAGCGTGATCAGGATAATTTTCAGGATAGTGTGATGATGCGCTCCCCTCAAACCCAGCTCGGTTATCAGTTGCCTTAAAAAGTATTGGAATGTACCCAACATTGTTTTTGTTTCGTTTTGCACCACCACTAGATATACTATCAACATACGCTTTATTCGTCAGATCATTAGGGTTAACTGGAACATATGTTGGTGTTATTTTGTTGCTTCTCATATTTATATTGCCTGTCATTGGTCCGCCGAATTTTCTTAAATACGGAGTGAGTGCTCCTTTTAACTGAGCATAACTAATAGCATCAGTATCATCAGCTGGTGGCGAAGTTATTGGTAATCAGTTATTTTTCAGTTATTACTCATTATCAGGTTACCTGTCATTGTGTCGCCGGCCTTATTGACGAACGATGACGTATCAGTAGTTATTGTTGATGGTTCGTCATCGGTGAGCGTTGTTCCAAACGTTGTGTAATAGGTCATATTATGTAAATTATATAACATAAAATTATATAACAACAACAATGACGCAGTCGTCGATATCAAATTTTGACACCGAACGATTAATCAAGCATAAACACAACAATGAACTTCCAGATTGTCATTATCTTATTGTTGGTCGCACAGGATCAGTTAAAACAAATCTGTTATTAAATCTTTAACTCAGCGATAAATTTAATTATGATCGTGTGTATATTTACACAATTAATCCGCAGCAGGACAAATACGAGCTATTAAGCGAATATAACGATAAACCTCGTGATGACCTTGGCGCTGGCGATGATATATTTTTAATAAAACAACCGGAAGATTTAATTCCCGTCGATCAACTTGATTCTTTCGAGCATAAAATAATTGTTTGATGATATCCCTCTAAACATCGAGGAGATGAATAAGATTAGGTCTTATTTTTCACTGTCGCGTAACAAAAGATATAATTCAATTTATCTTGTTCAAGAGTTTTATAACGTCGACAGATTTATTCGGCGAAATACCGGATGTTTTATACTGATTCCTGGACTAGATAATGTTGATATAAGAAATATTGCAAACGAGCAATGCGGTGATGTAACAAAAGATAAATTTATCGAAATATATCATCAAGCAACCAAAGACAAATACAATATCTTTTATTTGATAAACTAGCGCGTGATCCAACTAAAATGTTTAGTTGTTGTATTAATGAGTTTATCTTGGTGAATTTTATAAAGCGTATAAAAATAACAGATGGATAAACATCAACAAAGAATCGAATTACTAAAGAAATTTGTTGACACTCGAGCTGATTTTAAGAAAAGAGTGCAAGAAGCATGGAGTGGACAATGCGTTGCAGAAGAAGAAACCACGAAATTTTTGAAGCCGGTTAGTGGCGCAGTACTTGGCAAACAACCAGAAATATCAACATTGTCTCCGGAAGAACTAGAAAAAATGAAAGAAAAAGGGTTGTTAGGTTTACTAGGAGAAAGATCGAAAGAAGAAACTAAAACAATTGTAGAGGAACTTGTTAGAAATATTGCTGATCCTGTTGCACGACAAGCTGAATTTGACAGATTAATAAACAGCCCTCTTGAGCTTCAACATGCTACTGCAAGATTGACGGTTAGTCCAGCCGAGTTAGAGAGGTTAATTGAGAATTTGTCAGAGCAAATTAGGAAATTAGTTGAGGAACTAAAAAGAATAGCATAAGCTACCGTAGAAATAATGCCTATCGAAAATCAGATAAGATTTTATAGACGAAATGCGCGTAATAAAATATTAGATGAAGAATATAATAAGTTTATTGGTAAATCCGATATCAAAGACATTGGCAATATTCGAAATTGGCCAGAACATAAATTTAAATATTTAACAGAAAAATTAAGAGGATTTATTAAAGCTGGTTTAAATGCTGATGAAAAAATAAAAAAAATAAGAGAGGAAAGAGATTTATTAAAATCATATGATACTATAAGAGAAGGAACTATTGCTGAAGTAATGTTTCAAACAGCAAAACAGTATCGAAATAGACCAGGAGAGTATGGTAAAGCATGGCCTTTCAAAAGACTGGTTGATAAGTATGAAAGCGAACGAGATAGAAGATTACCAGAGGAAACAACAGAAACAACTGGATCTGGCATTAAAGTTTTTGTATCCACCGCTGAAATGGTTGACCGACTTGTGTTGTTGATATCATCGAAAGAATCTGGTAACGAAAGCACAGAAATTGACAACGAAATTGTTGATATATTAGATCATCTTAGATCGGGTGGATTACTAACATCATCCGAGTACCAAATTTTACACAGTGATCTTATCGCGTAAAATAATCTAAGAACATTAATATAATGTCACTAACATCAATGATAATATTACTTGATTCGTCACAAACGACAAAAACAGCGCGAATTTTTCTGTCTATTACAATCCACCACTAGAACTAGATCCAAATAAACAATACGAAATTGGATTAATTTCTGCTACGATATGGCATTCTATGGCAGATGTAAAAACAAACGCCAACGACGACTTTACGTTTAATCCTGGCGCGTGAGTAACAATCAAAATACCTCAAGGAGCGTATAACATAGCTGATCTTAATAAAACGATAAAAGAACTAATAACAAATAATGGAGCCATTTTTGAGGTAATTCCGAACTATAATACACTACAAGCTAGAATCACATTAAAAAATAATTTGATAATCGATTTTTCACCAACCACTAGTATTGCATCCTTGCTAGGATTTAAAAACCAACAATACGGCAGTGTTGGAGAACAAAGTATATCGTATGATGGAGATTTACCCGTTAACATAACAGAAGTAGATACAGTTTTAATCAATTGTTCTATTGCACTAGGATCTTATTCGGCGTTAGGGAGCCAAGGTCAAACGATCTATAGTTTTCCACCAGATGTTCCTCCAGGATCACTGATGCAAATTACTACTAGACAATTGATATACTATCCGTTTAATCTTGAAATCAAATAACGAGTATAACGATGCATCTAACAACTCAATCTGGGTGACAAATAGATCTTAACAATGAAATTGTCACGTATTACTTACACCTATGCGTTGCGTAAGTCGTTGCTATGACATAGTTGTTGAAGTTGCTGTACGATTAATTTTGTAAACCTATATTTTATAACAAGATGAGGCGAAGAAAAATTTATAGAAAAAAAATCGTAGGTGGATTTTTTGGAAATATATTTACAACAATTGCTGAGAATATACCATGAATAGCGCGTAAAGTAGCACCAACTGCACTTGACGCAGATTAATCTTTTGCGACTGCGGATGGCACTGCAGTCGGGCAAAAAATTGCCGATAAAATTAAAGGCACGACACCGGTTTCCACATCGGATATAAAACAAGTAATATCAAATATTGCACCAGCAAAAGAAACAGAACGAGCTATGATAGCTACCACAAAAAAAAATTATTATAGCCACGCGGTGAAGCAATAGTACGTAAACTTGTAAAGAAAACAAAGCCAATGACTCTTGCTGCTTTTTAATCGTCACAATTTTGTGCCCGACGACAAAGTCGTTGCAATTTTGTGTGGCTATTATAAAATAAAAATAATGTCAGCTAAAAATTATCTTAGTCTTGCCGAAGAAAATGATACTGACGACACTGTAACAGAATTCGAATACGTCCAGTATCTCAATGAAAATTCAAACGAACCAAATAAGGCCGGAGTTAGAACGTTTAACACAAGAGATGAGGATGTGTTTTTTTTAATTTCCTCATAAGGCGGTGTTAGAAGTACGTGGTCAAATGTTAACATCACTTGGCGGTAATATTGCAGCTGGTGCAAAAATTGCTGTTGTCAATAACGGTTGGAGTTTGTTTAGAAGTGCCAAATACTAGTTGGCCAATCAAACCGTGGAAGACATCTCGATGCACTTGCCCGTAGCAAGTACAATACTTAATATCGTCTCGTTTGGCGATGATTACGCAAGATCAGTTGCCACTAACATGATGTGGTTTAAAGATACCTCATTTGGACAAGTTGCCTCAGGCGAATTTATTGCAGGTGGTACTCTTACGCACGACGCTGACGCTGCTGCTGATGCTGTGATCGTTAGAAATTTTCTTATTGCTAATGCTGCAAAATTTGGTATCTCGCACCGGCTGCAGCAGCAGATGCAAACGCTACAAGAGTTTCATTAACAGCAGCATGTGGTAATCTTGGTATAACACTGCCAAGGTGCAGCTGCTGATGGTGTTGCGATGTTAGATTTAATAAACGGCGTTATTAGCACACGTAACAGAAGATATAACGAAGGATGTGCCAAACGAAAAGCGTTTGCGCACAATCACGACAAATAGCAATGATGCTTCCGTTGAGCACAATATTTGGATTTTGTCGCGATCACAACAAAGTTTTTCAAGGACTATCGTTTTGTTCCGCTCGATCCAAAATAAAAGGACTAAAACATACTCTTATTTTGGATCGAGCGGAACAAAACGATGTATATTGCACGCCGATGGAGTAGCTGAAGGACAGTTTGTTATTACAAGATTAGCGTTATGGATACCACGAGTTGCCCCATCGACAAGTAAGATGATGGAACTCGAATCGACATTGACCGCGTGGACAAAAAAGATATATTTTTAGCAGAACAAAATTTATCAAACAGCATACCCTAACACAACTGATTACACATGGCGTGTTACAACCGCGCCCAGCGAACAATTACCGCGACACTTGTTTGTTGTATTTCAAGGACAGGCGCGTCGTGGTGATCAAGAAATGAACAAGTCCGTATTTGATAACCCTGATGTCAGGCGAATCTTTGTTAGGATAAATTCGAGACAATATCCCTAACGAGCAATGGAATGTAACTTTGCTGATGATGAAACTAGAAACGTTACACGAGCATTCATGTATATCATGGAATCAATACAAAAATACTAGGACGCTGATAGTGGAAGCCAAATATCTGTCGAAGAATTTCGATCGCTAAACCCAATCTTTTACTTCGACGTATCAAATCAATCCGAACGAGCTATAGGATCTATAGCTGATATTGAAGTTACTTGGACGCTTGGCGTGGCGCCAGCTGAGCAGTATAACGTATATGCGCTAGTCGTCAGTGATAGATTCTTGACAACTGACGCGACTAAAGGAAGAATGACTGTATAAGTTTAATCTAACAACCTTGATATAATGAAAACAGAGTACACAACTCGAGAACTATACCTAACGCCCGGTCAAGTTGAAAAATTATCATCAGCGGTTCCTAAACGCCGTTTTGTTTCTTTAATAATATCTCCGGCGACTTCAAATAAAATAGGGGTTAAAATAATGTAGACAAAACATCAAATCAATAAATTCGAACGAGGAAAACCGTTTGTTCTTAAGATGTCTGTTGCACAAGTAACAGCGATGTCAAAACATGGCGGATTCCTTGGACCAGCACTTTCTGTAATAGCTAGCGCAATACCAAAGATTTTACCTGTACTAGGAACACTGAGACTAGCAGCAGCATCAGGAGTGGTGTCAGGAGCAACTAAAAAGGCGGTATCCGGAGACGTAATCAGACAGATCTATCGTTGATAGCTACGCTATTACGCGTAGTTTTATGTAACAATAAATAATATAATGCCAGCTAAAAAATCAAGATCGTCAACAACCAAAAAAAAAAA
>JAECUM010020445.1:0-35017 GCA_016617855.1 Megalonaias nervosa | reverse complement strand
AAAATAACAAAATAGTGAAGCCAACAAGCTTTGTAAATTTTAACAAAATAATTTATTTCCCTAGAAAACAAGATAAAAATATGAAATAGGACTTACGGTTTGTGAATATAATCCAAAAATTAATCCTAGAATTCAAAAATATAAGTCCTATCACTAAACAGTTCTAATTGAATCCAGGTTCGAATCTCGATGAAGTTCCAATATGGAAGCGATGACGTCAGATGAGGTCGTTGTACTGATGGCAACAGTTCCTCGTTGAATCACAATTTATAATGTTCCGTTTAGAATTCCAGAATAAATTTCCACAAAATGTCTTTGTCCCAGAATTTTATAAAGAAGAGCACTTGTGTGTTTTTTCTAGAGAATATAAATTATTAAATCCACAAAATAGAAGAAGTCTAAATCAACTGGCATCAACATAAAAAAACACCTTGAGCTCTAAAGGTGTAAAAATACGACTGTAAAATCTACTAGAAAACGTCTATTTTAACCCACGATTTTAGATCACATGGTGGATCACGTAACGGGGCTACGTGATCACTAATTTAAACAGCGCAGTAAAAAATGCCATTTTACACGTAGCCTCGAATAGCCCTATCTAAGAATCAGATTCTCACGCTGAAAATAAATAAAAATGAAAGGCTGTTTACAACTTAGCTAACACGTGGGCCGAACATGACCTTGGTAATAGCCAATCGTTTTCACTTAATGTTTACAAAAGTCTAAACCAAGGTGAGCTAAAAATAGTGATAAAGTAATATTTTGCGTTCTAATCAGGTCAAAGCCGAAGACTAAATATTTTAAAAAATATCAAATCCCGTGAAAATTTCTATACATGATTCCATTCTATCTATGGGTATCTGTAATACCCTAAAATTAAGATAACTTTCTTTTTCTGTATTAGGAATATGACATAGTAGTATTAAATAGAAGTTGTCTTTTCTGAGGACTGTATAGTCTGAGGACTGTATAGTCTGAGAGTACCTATAATATATACCTAATAAATTACCCACACCTGATTTTGACATAAGGAGTAGTATACATATATGAGGTTCCTCTCTCAGAGACCCCCTACCCCTCCAAAACGTTATACATTAAAATTTTTGTCAGCAGCCTTTTTTAGCTCAAAATGATGACTTTCATATGATAAGGCTTTTCTAACATATTTCTGACAAAATTTGTTTTGTCGGGGTAGGGGGGTCTCTGAGATAGGAACAACTCATATATGTATACTACTATTACCTCTAGAAATAATGTTGTTATTTTTATATTTTAGACAAAATTTCATATTAAACAATAAAATATTATATATAATGTATCACTATAATCCAATCCGACATGTTGGATTTGATCTGACAAACAAATTTTGTAAGAGATTTAATTCAATCAAATCAGCCTCAAGCTATACTGGTATAAAACCTAAAATGATAAGCGATTGTATTAAAAAAGTTGGTTACCATATATCACCAAAATATGGATCAATATGGTTATTCGCGACTGAAAATGATATGAGAATAAGAGGTTGAGCAGATGATGTGATGACATTTATTGACAATATGGTTGATATTTTATTTGATAATGATATTTCTAAACATCTACAGTGTACGTAAGCAAGGTTCCTATCTCCGAGACCCCTCCAAAACTTTCTATGTTTTATTAAAAATATGTTAGAAAAATATTTTTACTTACCTGTTTATAAAATCCTATAACAGAATGGCTGTGAAGAAAATTCTAACTGCTTTTTATATTATTATTCTGGAAAACTATATCGCAAATAACCTTGATTCCAGTAGGCGTTTAGGAAAATCCATTACAAATTACCTATTTTTAACCTTGATTCGTGTAGGCGTTTAGGAAAATCCATTACAAATATCTTTGACCTTGATTCCAGTAGGCGTTTAGGAAAATCCATTACAAATGACTTGATTTTGGCGTTATATTTTAGAAAAATCCATTAGAAATTCCGTGTGGGCATGTAATATATTATGACGCTCTGATTGATTTTTATTCACAGCAATGGCAAATATATTAGTTGTGTTCAAACAAAGGAAACAGTGCTCAGATATAGACTGCAATTTATTTTTCATAAACCAAAGTATTTTATCATTTACTCGTACATGAAAACATTGTTTTAATATATTTTCGCAGAATATTAAGTAACTTGTGAATGAGGATTTGAGACACTTTTATCTGTTTCCATGGATCAAACATTTTATTGTGAAAAAATGATTAACAGGTAAGTGAAAATATTATTTGAGATTATTTTATTTTATACCCTACCATTACTATATTTTTTTTTTGATAATCTTTTTCATATCTGCTGACTCTCATTGGTAGAATATCTGTTAACATACTGTCAATAATACGGAACTCGCGTATTAAATCGTCCATATCATATTTTATACCACGCAAATAAGATCGTATTTGATCAAGTAATTTTTTATAGGTGATACTTGCTGTTTTACAGCGTTTTTTTTCGTTGCAAGACGAGGCTCAATTTTTTTACACGCTGTTCGAAGAGAAACACCAACGCCGGATATTATTAACAAAAACAGATTTAATGATGCTTCACTTGAAATTATACCAGAGCTAGTCATTAACAATGGCAAATATGATATCACTCGAAGTATTCTGTTATAGTATTTGTAACATTTTTTCAAGCACCAAAGTTTTTTTTAATCATAATATCTGTAATATTTTACTAGCGCGTCAACATCTTGTTTTGGAATTTCTTCTGAAATGTGATTGAAATCAACTATATTTTTTTTCATCATATAATATATGTTTACAGATTTTATACAATAGTGCCAGTCCCTGGGTTTGATTTATTATAATTAACTTAATCGAGGTGTTTCAGCGACAAATTCCAGACACCACCAGTAAGACGTTGCGGTTACAAATTTTTTATCAGATGGTGTCAGTAGAAATATTTCTTCGGCATCTTTATTTAATATAATAGATACAGTTCCAGAAAAACTATCGATTTAATGACGCCATCGATATGTGGTAAATATACTAAATTTTGCACCGCTAAATATGGACAGCCTATATACACCAGTGACTTCCGCGGTATGTTTGATAGTGTTATTTTGCGGTGTCCATATTGCTAATCCTGATGCTACTGTGTATACCACATTGATGATCTGCTTGTGAGGAATTTTAGTAAGTAACTCTGTTACTAGATTCGTTTTTTCAATGATATTAGGAATTCCGCTAACAATATCGTTTAGTTTTATGTTAATTTCACCAAGTTTAATATCTACAACCGCTGGATTTCCAAAAAATTCATCAATAGATTTTTTTTATATTTCTACGAAAATTCAAGAATGTTTGTGATTGGAAAAATCAGTTCTAAATGCGTTAATTCCATCGTTTATTAGAATATTAATATCGTCGACGTATTTTTTTTTTGTTACAGCGTCAAAATCTAATTCTGGTGTTCTGAGATCATTAATACCATTATTATTCATATTGAGAAATGCACGCATTATACCACCGCGCACTAACACATACTTAGATTCTTGATCGTCGACATATTTTTTTGTTGCTGCGTCTGATTCTGCAGCTGGGTCTTCAAGGTATGTAATTTTATTTTTGTTCATGATAATATTACATGTAACTATCCCACCTATTTTATCAAGTTTATTATCATCAATATATTTCAACTGTAAATAACTTACCGCTTGAGTTTGATTTAAGTTTGCTGGTGGATACCTGGTCTCCAAATTTATAATTTTTTTCCCTGACATATCTAAGTTACCGCTTAAAGTTCCACCAGATTTATCTAGTTTATTATTGTCGACTAATTTAAGTTGTGCATAACTAACAGCTTGTGCATTAACGACATTTATTGGCTGATAATCTGTTTCTAACTCTAGTACTCGTTGATTTGACATAAACAAGTTTCCCGTCATTGTGTCGCCGGATTTTTTCAGGTAACCTGATAAATCAACCTTACCGTCTGTTATTGTTGTACTTTCAGCCGATGAATCTCCTACTAATGTTCCAAATTTTGTATAATAGCTCATTATTTATTTATCGTCTGACAATTTTTTTATATAACATAAAATTGTATAACAATAATGGCAAAATCGTCGATATTAAATTTTGATACAGAGCGGTTGGCGAAACATAAACATGAAAACGAACTTCCAGATTGTCATTATCTTATTGTTGGAAGAACTGGATCGGGGAACACAAACTTACTTATGAATTTACTTCTAGGAGATAATTTTAACTACGATCGCGTTTATATTTACACGATTAACCCGCAGCAAGATAAGTACGAGCTACTTAACAATTATAATGACAAACTTCGTGATGATCTTGAGGCTGGTGAAGATTTTTTTATTATAAAACAACCAGAAGAACTTGTTCCATTTAATCAACTTGATTCGTCTGAACACAAGATAGTTGTTTTTGATGATATTCCGCTAAACAACGAAGAAATGAATAAAATAAGATCATATTTTTCATTATCACGTAATAAGAAATGTAATTCTATTTATCTCGCCCATGGTTTTTATAATGTTGACAGATTTATTAGGCGAAATACTGGTTGTTTTATATTATTTCCAGGACTGGACAATGTCGACGTTAGAAATATCGCGAACGAGCAATGTGGCGATGTGACAAAAGATAAATTTATTGAATTATATCATCAAGCAACGGCAAATAAATATGACTTTTTTTTGTTTGATAAACTATCAAATGATACGAATAAAATGTTTCGATGTTGTATTAAAAAATATCTACAATAATTTTTTTACAAAATAGTATATAATTAATGGAAAGACAAGCAAAGTACAGAAAACATATAGAAAATCTTAAAAAACTTGCACAATCTCAGGCAAAATTTAAGCAGCAAGTACAGCAGGCACGACGTGGCCAAGTGGTTGCTGCAGAAACAACAGCCGCCGCTCTCAAACCAGTTACTGAGGCTTCACTTGGAAAACAACCTGAAACTAAACCATTATCAGAAGAAGAAAATTAAAAAATAACAAGAAAAAGGTTTACTCGGACTAGTTAAAGAACAACAAGAAGCAGCTGCTGGAAGAATTATTGCTAGATCTGATGCGGAGAGAAAAAGATTAGCTGAGGAACTTACAGCGCATATAGCTAATCCTGTTGCAAGACAAGCTGAAATAGATCGGCTGATAAATGATCCACTAGCACTTGAACAAAGATTAGCAACTCATATAATAGTTGGACAGATTGAAAGAAAGTTAGAAAAAAAAATGAAAAAATCAGAAGAAATGTTAGAGAATATTTTTGCTGAAGAAAAAGCTAAAAAAGAAGCATGGAGAAAAGAACATGTATTAGATATGCAAGACAAAGAAAGATTTGACTCTGCTTTAGAAAATATAAATGGCAAAATAGCAGATTATGAGTATACAAATTTTAACGAAAAATATGGTTTTAAAGCTGTGAGAGTACGAGATGTTAGAAAAGATGATTACAAATCCGAAGAAAAAATTAAAGAGCTAGAAAAAATAAAAGAAGAACATAAGATACATCTTGACGATGTAAAACTAGAAAATGAAAACTACTACAACAGTATTGAAAGATATCGACGTTGGATTATTGCTGATCTTTATATCAAAGTTATTAATAGAATAAGAGAAAACCGATACAAAAATGTTAACCATAATTTGAGTAGCGAGGCAAAAAATCTAGATGAAAAACGTATGAAAGCTGATACAGTTGTCTCAAAGGATATGTATCCTATTGAAAGAGAAATCGAACTAAGTCGATTGGTTGATGATTATGAAGAACTTGATAGAAGGTTAGCTGAAAAAACAGGAACTGGAGTTAGAATATTTTCATCAGTTGCTGAAATGATTGGCAGATTAATGCTGTTGATATCATCAAAAGAAGCCGGTAATGTTGGTGCTGAAATTGACAATGAAATTATTGACATACTTGATAATTTGAGATCGGGAAATTTGTTAACATCTGACGAATACAAAACTTTACACCTTGATTTGATGCAAATCAAGGCGATTTAATCGCGGCGATTTAATTTTATAAAAATATAATAATAAATGTCAGCAACATTATTACTAGACTCTATCCAATCTGATAAAGATAGCGCAAATTTTTATGTAAAGTATATTCCGCCAATAGAACTAAATCGTGAAAAACAATATGAAATTGGACTAATTTCCTGCACTTGTTGGCATCCTATGGCTAATGTAAAAACTGGAGTAAATGATGAATTTACATTTACTGTTCCTATACGTACTTCACCATTTGT
The DNA here is from genome assembly GCA_016617855.1 of Megalonaias nervosa. Taxonomy (NCBI): domain Eukaryota; kingdom Metazoa; phylum Mollusca; class Bivalvia; order Unionida; family Unionidae; genus Megalonaias; species Megalonaias nervosa. The sequence continues at coordinate 28,761 of JAECUM010020445.1, read as the reverse complement.
CACGTGGAAAACAATTAAAATTCCACAAGGAGCTTATAATGTCACTGATCTAAATAAAATAATAAAAGAACTAATAACAAAAAATAAAGGCATAGCTGATAATTTTGAGCTTACACCAAATTATAATACGTTACGCGCTAGAATGAAATTAAAAGATATAACAGTTAGTCTTGTATCGCAAACAAGTATCGCACCACTAATAGGATTTTATAATTATATATATCCTGCTCTTAATCGTGATAATCCCGAAACGTATGACGGCCAACTGCCAGTAAATATAACTGATGTAAACGCAATATTAGTAAATTGCTCTATTGCATCTGGATCTTACTCAGCTAAAGGTAGTAAAGAACAAACGATATATAGTTTTTCACCAGATGTTCCACCGGGATCTCTTATGCAAATTAGTCCACGTCAAGTTATTTATTATCCGTTAAACGTTGAAAATCAAATAACATAAGTAAATATGCAGTTGACAGATCAGTCTGGAAGACAGTTAGATAATGAAGTTATTACTTATTATTTACACTTACGAGAACAATAGTAAACATATTTTCTAAGAAAAGCTAAAAGATTTTTAGTAATGCGAAAGATTTGGAAGTAAAATTATGCAACCTCAGATATAATAAAACAGAGAAAAAAAATTTATCGAAGAAAAATAGTAGGAGGATTTTTGGGAAATATATTTGCTAAAATTATAGAAAATGTTCCAGGAATAGCTCATAAAGTTGCGCCAATTGCACTTGACGCATCAAAAGCTTTTGCAACTGGAGCTGCATCTGCTGCTGGAACTGCTGTGGGACAAAAAATAGCTGATAAAATAAAAAGACCAACAATCAAACAAGATATTTCAGAAATCGCACCAAAAAAAGAAACTCAACGCGCAATGATAACAACAACAAAAAAACCTTTATCACCACGAGGAGAACAAATTATACAAAAGTTAATATCTAAAGTAACAACACCGCAATAATTTTGTGTAACCTAATAAATAAAAAAATGTCTGTAAAAAATTATCTCGATTTAGCAGAAATTTATGACACAGACGACACAGTAACAGAATTTGAATATGTTGAATATTTCGATGAAAATTCTAACGAACCTAATAAGGCTGGCGTCAGAACATTTAATGTTCGAGACGAGGACGTATTTCTACTTCCTCATAAAGCAATGTTAGAAGTTCGTGGCCAGATTATGACAGCACCTGCCGCACCTGCCGCAATTGCAGGTGGAACAGAAGTAGCTCTTATAAATGATGGTTGGTGTTTATTTAAAAGTGCTCGATATCAGCTGGCCAATCAAACTGTCGAAGATATTTCAGGTCACTTACAAGTTGCAAGTACAATCTTAAATATTATTTCGTTTTCCGACGATTACTCCAGATCTACTGCAACTAATATGATGTAGTTTAAAGATACTGGAATTGGTACAGCAGGATCTGTAGAATTTATTTTAATAAGAGCATTACCTGCTGGAGCTGATGCTGCTGCAAATGCTGTAATTGTAAGAGATTTTCTTATTGCTAATGCTGTCAATTTTGGTATTGTCCCACCAGCTGCAGATGCTAACGTAGACGCTACAAGAGTCGCACTTACTGCTGCTTGTAATAATCTTGGTATAGCACCACCAGCTGCGGCTGCAGACGGTACTGCAATGTTAGGTTTGATTAATAATTTAGTTAATAACGCGACAGTTAACGTAAAAAATGTACGTTACAATGAAGGTCATGTTAAGAGAAAGGCACTTGCAGCAGCATCACGTCAAATTACAATGATGCTGCCGTTAAGTACAATATTTGGTTTTTGTCGCGATTACAATAAGGTATTTCGTAGAGTTAAACATACGCTTATTTTAGATCGATCAGATCAAAACGACTGCCGGTTTAGGTCAGGTGGGGCTGATGTACAATTTGTCATAAAAAAAAACTTGCACTATGGATGCCAAGAATAACTCCGTCTATCACTAAAATGGCGGAATTAAATGATATGCTGGAAAAACACACAAGCAGAATTTATTTTCAGCAACATAAAATATATCAAACAGCAGTTCCAAATACCACAGACTACACATGGCGAGTAACAACAACATCAAGTGAACAAAAGCCACGGCAATTATTTGTTGTATTTCAACAACATGCGCGGCGTAATAACCAACAACAAAATAATGCGATATTTGATAATGCTGATGTTAGACGAATATATGCTAGAATAAATTCAAAGCAATATCCGGAGCGGGCGATAGAATGTAATTTTGCAGATAACGCTAATAAAAATATTACTCGACCGTACATGTATTTACTCGACGCACTGTAAAATTATCAAGATGTTAGAGATGGATCTCAGATATCAGTAGAGGAATTTCATACACGTTATCCGATATTTTATTTTGATGTTAGTAAACATAGCGAGCGAGCTGTAGACAGCACAGCTGATATTGAAATTACTTGGACACTAGGAGACGCTCCAGCTGCACCATTTTATGTATATGCGTTAGTAATAAGCGATAGATTTGTTACAATTGACTCTGTTGGAGGTAAAATGTCAGTACAAGTTTAATCTGTAACTTTAACAATAAGATGACAAAATATATTGTAAAAGAAATATATTTAACTGATGGTCAAGTTAAAAAATTAACAGCTGCTGTTGCAAAACAGAGGCAGGTTTCATTAAAGGTCAACCCTAACACCAAAGCGGGTACTTTAACAAAATTAATGTTAACCAAAAGCAAGTAAATAAATACGAGCGCAAAAAAACTTTTGTTTTAAATTTAAGTGCTGCACAAATAACTGCGATGTCAAAACAAGGTGGTTTCTTTGGTCCGGCACTATCTGTAATGGCCAGAACGTTACTACCTAAAATTTTGCCAGTGTTAGGTACATTAGGATTAGCAGCAGCGTCTGGAGCAGTATCTGGCGCAACGAAAAAGGCAGTTGAAGGTCATGGAATCGTTCGCGGTGGTATTGTTGGCAGTGGTACAAAGAAAATTTTCGTATGAATGTCGATGGTAATAATTTTATGTGACTGATAAATATAATGGCTAAACGAAAAAGAGCAAAAAGAAAGACGACGAAAAAAAAAGACACGACAGAGGCGAAAAGGTGGATTTATTCCAATAGCCCCGTTACTAGCAGTATTGGCGGGAAGTCTATTGCCAAATCTGTTAGGAGTAGGACGAGGACTAATGTTGCCAGGAACAAGGAGATGAAGTCTGCGTTAAGTAATTTTGATATACTTGACAAACTAAAAAAAGTAAAAAAGTTCAGTGGAGTTTTTTCTAAAGATGAACTTACGGCGATTCCAATGACGCTAGGTTCGTGTGTTATAAATATACAAGATTTTAATGACGGATCTGGCACACATTGGGTAGCTGTTTTTGATAACAATTATTTTGACTCGTTCGGAATTCCACCAAGTGACGCAGTAAAAAAATATATGAGTAGAAAAAAATAATAAATTATTCGTCTAATCAAATTCAACCAGTTGGAACTTCCGCTTGTGGATACTGTTGCGTAATGTTTATTAAACAGATGACCAAAAATCCAGATTTTTTAAAGTTTATTTTGCAATTTGACAAACAACCTTCTCACGCTAATGATGAGATTGCATTAAATGTTATCTAAACTCACTGATATACAATGTCAACATATTTTCTTAAGTGTAAAACTAAAACAGAAAATAAAGATGAAAAAACAGAAAAAACAAAAAATAATAGAATAATGCTGAAAAGTATTTGTGCAATCTGTAAAAAAAGAAAAAGTATGTTTTTGCCAGCAACAAAGTTGTCCGGAGTGGGTTATCCAGAAATTATTTTAGTAGACGACTGAAAAATTTGTTAGGTATAAAATAAATAATGACATGCGAGTGCGATTGTGATAGAGATTTATGCCTCGAGCAAAATAAAATTGTTACATATTGTCAGAAATGTAAAAACAGAGAAATAATTGGAACAGGTATAGATATACATAAATTTATTGGAAAATTGCCGAAACCAAAAGGCGGTTGGACATTGCCAGGCCATAAATATACTGAACCTTATAATCCTCTTGATAAACAACTTGACGAAAACGATAATCCACTGCCAGGACAAGAGCCTTATAATCAAGTTGATGCAATAGCAATGCGTTATGATATCTGTTACAGAGATATTGATCTTCCAGACAGCGAACAAAATAAGCATAGCTGCGATAAAGTAATGCTAGACGAACTTCGTGATATGAAACCTGTAAATATGCGAGAACGTGTTGACCGATGGCTGGTCCAGGATTTTATTGGAGCAAAATATAAATTAGGTCTCGGTAAAAAAGAATTATATGATGATCTTGCCTTAGAGCTGCACAGACCTAAAAAAAAAGTTTCCGCGAAGTAAAGTTGTCGCAAATGCCGTTGATGATATCTGGGCGATAAATTTAGTTGATATCTCAAATCTAGCTCAATTTAACGTTGGCGCTGATGGCGCTCCAAAGAGATATCTTTTTAATGTTGTAGATGTTTTTAGCAAATACGCGTTTAGTATACCCGTTTCGGATAAAACAGGGACATCGATGACTGATGCGCTAAAACAAATTATTGTCAACACTGAAAGAAAACCAAATAGAATCTGGACTGATCATGGAGCAGAATTTTTTAATAAAAAATTTGAACAATTTTTAAAACAAAATAACTTTAGAAAATATGTCACAGGAAATGAGGGAAAAAGCGTCATCGTTGAAAGATTTAATCGCACGCTCAACGAAAAAATCCACAAGTATTTGACAGCTAAAAATACGAGTAAATATATTGACAATTTACAAAAACATGTTGACGAGTATAATAACACGAAACACAGATCCATTTCGCTAGGCGAAAGGAAAATGTCGCCAATTGACGCGATTGCAAATCCAATATTAGCAAACGAAAATATGTACCGCAGACATAAATTTAAAGTTGGTGATAAAGTTAGAATTTCTCTGACGAAAAAACATTTGAAAAAGGATATACTCATAACTGGAGTGAAGAAGTATTTGTTGTTGATAAAGAACTTTTAACAATACCAGTTACATACTCGTTGAAAGATTTATTAGGTGAACCTATAACTGGCAGTTTTTACGAGCAAGAACTTCAGAAAACAGAACAAGATATATTTGTTATTGAAAAAGTTATTAAAAAGCGGGGCAACAAAAGTTTAGTTAAATGGCGTGGATATGGCGATAAATTTAATAGCTGGGTACCAACTCGGTCGATTTCATCGACTGAATAATATTATTATAAATTTCTTCGTATTTTATTAGCACGGATTTACATTTTACTGGTTTACATAAAGAAATTAAATGTAATTTTCTTATATCATCGACTGGCGTTAAATTAAATATTTTAACAAAAATAAAATCGTATTTTATATTTCTTTGTTGTCCAGTTATTTTTAGGTTTAAAAAGGGTTTTATAAGCTGCCAAAATATTTGATGCTCGGCAACAGTAAAATTAAATTTTATTATTTTTTTAGCAATATGGTACTTAACATCATATCGCCCAGTTGTTGGTCTGCTTAAATATTTTTTACTAACAACAACATCATCTTCTTCATCATCATAGTTATGCAAAATATCTTTTTCAGTATAACCAGCGAATCTATCATTAGTAATATTTTCTAATGTAAAATTTGAAACTGAAACAAAATCTCCCGAATATAGTTTACCCAGTCTCTCAATTAAGTTCATTATTATAAGAATCTTTTGTCTAATTAATAAATAATAAGATGTTCGGAGAAATAAAATATCATCAAAGAGTTAATATATTAAATCAAAAAGAATTAGCTGAGGCAATTCGAAATTTTTTGTTGGGAAACAGTTTTCATTTTGTTGATGTTATGATCACATTAGGCGAATCTGACAAATTTTTATTAACAGCAGCAGAAAAAATAAAACTTGATACAAATAAAACGATGACATTACGATTTAATCGCGATGCTATTATGGAATTTAGTCATAATTGTCTTACTCGAAATGATCTAGAAAATATCATTAGTTATCGTATTTAAAACTAAATCTATCAAATGTCAACATTGACGTTGCTGATCTAGTTACATTATCAGCTACAAATTTTATTGCACTTGAATGAATTTTATGATATTTTCCAGCAGCTGTTATTGATTTAAATTTCATTTCTTCTCCAGTTTCTAGATTTATTGAAATTATTTGTTTAGCCGGATTTTTAAAATTATTACTACCACCAATTCCACGTCTTGTGTTTTCTTTTGGCGTAACCACATCTAAATTTTCCAAACGATTATCTGTTTTAATACCATTTTTATGATCAACAACTAAACTATTAGGTATTAGTCCGTTAAAAGTTTCAAACACAAAACGATGAGATTGATAACAAACAAAATTAGTTTTTGTTCCACGTACATTAACACCAAGATATCGACTGTTCTGCAAATTTCCAACAATTTTTTTTGTTCTTATGTGTCTAATAATTCCCATATCATTTGCCTCGTATAAATCAAATACTGGATGATGTTGAAATTCAGTTTGTAATTTTAAATTTTCAATATTATCATCAGCAACTGCGCCATTTACTCGATAAACTCGTTGTCCTTCTGGAATATCCTTGCGAAATAAAGTATAAATAAAATCTTTTCTAAACATTTTAATTCTTTCTGTATTATCGCCTTTAACTGAAATTAACATACCAGCTGCTGTTGATATGCCAACAGATTTTTTAGATTCTATATTGATAACAGAACTAATGCATTTGCAGCATATAAGTTGTACATTGGGTGTACATGATAAAATTCATGCTCTTCCGCCGTGATATCGATATATCTCAAAATATCTGTCATTATACTATAAGGTTTTTCATATCTCTAATTAGGAATCTTAAAAAATTCAATTAAATATTAAAATATTACTATATATAATGTTAAAATTGCGAGATATTGCTAAAAAGAACATTATCAAATCAGAAAAAAATTGCTTCAGCATTTTCTGGTTATGATAACAGTTACAAACTTGATGATCAAAAAAATTTTAGCAAATTTTAGCTCCACAAATTTATTTCATCTTTTACAACCAGTTATAGCTAAAGAACTTGCGGCTCATTAAAAGTATCAAACTTATAGTCCAATATCATACGATTTTATCAAAGTTACATGCAGTTGAAGATATACTTGATGTAATTTTTGAAACAAAAAGTTTTGACAGCGAAATTTCAGAACCATATTTAACAGCAAAATCGAGAAAAATATTAACTGGAACAAACATTGCCATGGTCGCCGATGAAATACATCAAGAAATAAACAAAAAATTAGAAGAATTTACTTCATCAGGATCAGGTTGGAAATTTGAAATGATAAAAGAAGTTTTATTTCACACAGCAAAATATAACGTACTTCGCGGTAGTTTGTACGTCGATCTCCCTCAAAAAATTAAAAACAAAAAATGCTGTTTAAATGTCAAAAACAATGATGATAAATGTTTTCAATGGTCTATTCTTTCTGCGATGTTTCCAAAAGAAAAAAATGCTGATCGAGTTAACAAGTATTTGCCATACAAAGACGAACTAAATCTTTCAGGAATAACTTTTCCAGTAGCAACAAATCATATACCAAAGTTTGAAAAACAAAACAGTATCTCGGTAAATGTTTTCGGATTAAGTGAGCGAGAAAACGTTTACCCGAGATATAACTCAGAAAATGCTATACAAGATACAATAAATTTATTATTTTATCAGGGACATTATTGTTGAATAAAAAACTTTAACGGCCTAGTTGGCAGACAGTACAGTAAAAATAAAAATAAAAAATATTTCTGCTACCGTTGTTTACAAGGTTTTTCTAGCGATGAAAGACTGCAGGAGCATCTCAAATACTGTGTCAATGTTCAAAGAATAAGTATGCCTAGCAAAAAAGAAAAAATATTAAAATTTAAAAATTATGATCATAAGCTAAATATTCCTTTTGTTATTTACGCTGATTTCGAGTGTCTACTCGTTCCTGTGGTTGGAGCAGAAAATAATCCGAATAAATCAAGTACTAGAAAAATACAACAGCATATTCCTTGCGGAATAGCTTATAAAGTAGTTTGTTGCGCTAACGATAAATTTTCAACTCCGATAAAGTTATATAGAGGTGAAAATCCTGCCGTATGGCTATTAAGAAATTTAATAGACGAAGTTAATAAAATTTCTAACAGATTATTTAAAACAGCTCCGATGAAAATAATGTCTAAACAACAACTCGATTTCGATGAGGCAGTTAATTGTCATATTTGTGAAAAGTTACAGGTAGACTCCAACGGAGTCCGTGATAAGGTACGAGATCATTGTCATTTGACTGGCCAATATCGTGGAGCAGCTCATAATAGTTGTAATTTAAAATTTCATGATCCAGATTTTATTCCCGAAGTTTTGCATAACTTTCGTGGCTATGGCAGTCATATCATTGTAGAAGCTTTTGGTGATGAAAATATTAAAGCTAAACTAAAATTAAATAACGTAATAAAATGTATTCCAAACAATTTTGAAAAGTATATGTCGGTGACACTCGGTAAATTACGTTTTATTGACAGTCTGCAATTTACGTTAGTATCATTAAAAGATCTTGTAAAAAATGCTGTAAAAGCTGGTAGCAGTTTTGATAATCTGCGAAGTTGCTTTGGTGAAAACTATATCGATCTGACTAGAAAAGGTATCTTTCCGTACGAGTATCTCGACGATTGGAGCAGATTTGATGAAACTTCTCTTCCCGATAAAGATAAATTTTACTCGCAACTCAAAAACAAAAATATCACAGATGACGAATGCAAATATGCACAAGATATTTGGAATAAATGTAGTTGTAAAACATTTGGTGATTATCACGATTTATATTTGAAAACAGATGTTTTATTACTAGCAGATGTTTTTGAGAGTTTTCGTCGGGTAAGCTACGGCAATTATGGATTAGACCCCTGTTGGTATTATTCCTCCCCAGGATTGTCTTGGGACGCTCTCCTAAAAACAAGCAAAATAGAACTGGATCTCCTGACAGATGCCAATATGTTTAACTTTATTGAAAAAGGTATCAGAGGCGGAATTAGCGTTATAAAAAAATATGCAGTAGCTAATAACAAATATCTGAAAAATTATGATAAAAATCTCCCATCTAATCATATTATTTATATGGTCTCTCATAATTTGTATGGATATGCGATGTCAGAACTAATGCTGCATAGTGGATTTTATTGGATAACTCCAGATCAATTTTTTAAAGAAACTGAAAAAGATTTACCTAGAAAAATTAATAATGATTTTTCCGATATTTCATATTTTGTTGAAGTTGATCTAGATTATCCTAGTTCGTTACACGATCTACATAACGATTATCCGTTTTGTGCAGAGTCAATGATGATTAATTATAGTTTATTATCGCCTGAACAACAAGCAACGACAACAGCAAAAAATTCGATTGTTGATAAGTTAGTTCCAAATTTGTTAAATAAAAGAAATTACGTTATGCATTACAAAAATTTAAAACAAGCAGTAGATGCTGGACTAATTCTGAGAAAAGTCCATCGCGTGCTAAAGTTTAATCAGTCGAGGTGGATGGCAGATTACATCGATCTAAATACAAAACGGTTTGCTGTGGCTAAAACCGAATTTGAAAAAAACTTTTTCAAGTTAATGAACAACTCGGTATTTGGAAAGACGAAGGAAAATATTCGAAAGCGAGTCAGTATTGAAATTGTTAATGACATAAATCGCAGAAATAAATTAGTTAACGATGATGGTTTTGTCAGCATGAAAATATTTAACGAAAATCTTGTTGCAATACAACGACGAAAGACAAATTTAAAGTTAAATAAACCGATTTATGTTGGTGCAGCTGTACTTGATATATCAAAGTGGCTAATGTACGATTTTCACTATAATTTTACCAAAAAGCAGTGGCTAGATTCGGAGTTGCTATTTACTGATACAGATTCGCTTGTTTATAATATAAAATGTGAAGATGTCTATCAGGGTATTTACAATAATAAAGATCTGTTCAATTTATCAGATTATCCAGCATGTAGTGAATTTCAAGATAATTCGAATAAGAAAGTTATTGGAAAAATGAAAGATGTATTTATGTTTACACTGCTTATCGAATTTTTTGGTCTTCGAAGCAAGATGTATTCATTATTATCTAATGCGATCAAGAAAGAGGATAAGGAAACTAAAAAGTTAAAAAGTATTAAGAAAAATGTTGTAAAAAATGAAATTAAACATAGTGATTATATCAATGTCCTTAGAACTTCTGCTCCACATTTCTCTACCATGTGCATATTTAGATCACACAAGCAAAATGTTACCACAAATAGAATAATAAAACGTGGATTAACTAATTTCGATGATAAAAGATATTGCAGGGACGGAATTAATACACTAGCGCTTGGACATTATGCAAGTAATTTTGTCTAAACATCAGAAATAATGTTTGAAAATTTAACATTAGCAGATGGAGTTAATAGCAAAATAAAAAAAAATAATGGTTAATAACCAGCAATTATCATTTGAATTTAACGATGAAATTTCAGGTATTTGTTTTAATAAATTTCACAGAATCAAACTGTCCCTCATCAAATCAGACGATAGTAAATATTTTAATTATCTCGAAAGTTTGCGAGACGAACTTGCATTAAAATATGACAATTTTCATAATCGGATAAGCCAGAATCAATATACTAAAATCAACATAGACAGAGATAGGTCGAAGGTTTTTGCAAAAGGTAGTAAGTATCTTCTCAGTAAGATAGCGCTGAAAGAACTATTTGAGTTCGTCGTAAAGTATCCGGTAGAATTAAATTTTATTTGTATAATCATGACAGTACATTATACTTAATAGCGAGTGTTGATATTCTAGTGATAGGCGATGAAATTCTTTAAAAAATTACTGTCTTTCTTCCTTGTATTTTTGTTTTCACTTACCTGTTAATCATTTTTTCACAATAAAATGTTTGATCCATGAAAACAGACAAAAGTGTCTCAAATCCACATTCACATACTACTTAATATTCTGTGAAAATATATTAAAACAATGTTTTCATGTACGAGTAAATGATAAAATACTTTGGTTTATGAAAAATAAATTGCAGTCTATATCTGAGCACTGTTTCCTTTGTTTGAACACAACTAATATATTTGCCATTGCTGTGAATAAAAATCAATCAGAGCGTCATAATATATTACATGCCCACACGGAATTTCTAATGGATTTTTCTAAAATATAACGCCAAAATCAAGTCATTTGTAATGGATTTTCCTAAACGCCTACTGGAATCAAGGTCAAAGATATTTGTAATGGATTTTCCTAAACGCCTACACGAATCAAGGTTAAAAATAGGTAATTTGTAATGGATTTTCCTAAACGCCTACTGGAATCAAGGTTGTTTGCGATATAGTTTTCCAGAATAATAATATAAAAAGCAGTTAGAATTTTCTTCACAGCCATTCTGTTATAGGATTTTATAAACAGGTAAGTAAAAATATTTTTCTAACATATTTTTAATAAAACATAGAAAGTTTTGGAGGGGTCTCGGAGATAGGAACCTTGCTTACGTACACTGTAGATGTTTAGAAATATCATTATCAAATAAAATATCAACCATATTGTCAATAAATGTCATCACATCATCTGCTCAACCTCTTATTCTCATATCATTTTCAGTCGCGAATAACCATATTGATCCATATTTTGGTGATATATGGTAACCAACTTTTTTAATACAATCGCTTATCATTTTAGGTTTTATACCAGTATAGCTTGAGGCTGATTTGATTGAATTAAATCTCTTACAAAATTTGTTTGTCAGATCAAATCCAACATGTCGGATTGGATTATAGTGATACATTATATATAATATTTTATTGTTTAATATGAAATTTTGTCTAAACTATAAAAATAACAACATTATTTCTAGAGGTAATAGTAGTATACATATATGAGTTGTTCCTATCTCAGAGACCCCCCTATCCCGACAAAACAAATTTTGTCAGAAATATGTTAGAAAAGCCTTATCATATGAAAGTCATCATTTTGAGCTAAAAAAGGCTGCTGACAAAAATTTTAACGTATAACGTTTTGGAGGGGTAGGGGGTCTCTGAGAGAGGAACCTCATATATGTATGCTACTTAAGGAGCATATGATCTGCCAATATCGGACTTGCGCATCATGTATTAAAAAATAATAAGCATGTATCAGAATTAATCAACCTTTTCAACAGTTCAAACATATGGTATAGGTAAGGAGATAAACTACCACCTTGACGTGTAGCCTTGTCTGCTACCAAAACAGAACTATTCCGATTGATGTGGATATTTACAGTGGATTCCAATTATGCATATCTTAACGTCACATAATAACGGTTACGTAAATGAAACTGATGGGGCACGTTTCCTGTAATTTTAAATGGCTATAAAACTGGTCATTCTCGTTTAGCAGTCCACATGGAATGGAGCTTTATAGTCGTCATATCAGAGGTCTTTAGAGTCTTTATAGCAAGGGGCTTTAAAGTCATAATAGCAGGGGGCTTTAGAGTCAATATAGCAGGAGGCTTTAGAGTCAATTCTCAGTTAATAACCTATACATATTACAAAATCAGAAAAAGTCACAATATAAGAAAAGTGATTAAATTTTCTCTTAGATGAGTGGACATAACATAGTTATATCCTTTATGTTGCGATATTTTGCCAAAGATAGGAAGGATACGATTCGTGACGCTATGATTGCCACAGTCCTTTAATCACATTTTTCACAGAAATTACAAATTACCGCAGATTGACAGCATTATCACAGTCTATGCTCCAATGGAATACGAACAATGTTCAAACTTAGACACATGGACGTCGACATAATTGGAAAGACAGGATATAAATTACGATTAATGGAACACAAATTAATCACAAAAGAACTTAATAATTGTTAAACTTTGGTACATGTGGTCTGATACACAAGTGCTTTGGCAGTAATTGCTTTCTTTTCGCTTTGTAATAGTTACATTCAAAGAGATAATGAAATTCATCATCCCCGCAGTTCTGCACGCAAAGTTTGCACGTCATTCATGACTAGGTAAATTTTCACATTCTTTCCTTCTCTATAGATAAACAATAATTACATTTTAGCAATTTTATATTTCTGTTGTATTTTTTTAAAGTCATTTAAAGTTCTAGTTTTAATTCAGCTTTACAAATTCTATATGTATCAGTTTTGTCGAGTAAGTACTGGATGATTCCTATGTTTGTATAAATTGATCATGAAGTATTTTCTTAAAGATTGTATCTAGCTAGGATTTATTGGGAATTAACCCAAATAAATTGAAACCCAGTTTCCGATAGTTTTGAAGCTCCCTCTGTCCATTTATTTCTGCCTATACCATTATTATAATTAAGCATTAGCCTTAGATACATGATATAAAACAAAAATGTCGCTTTTTTCACACTGAATGCTATTTACCCAATAACCAACCATTCTAATTTTTATTTATAACAATAGAGGGGTTTTACCAAACTCCCCCCCAACCGCCCCTCCAAAAAACCCCCCAAACCATACACGTGGGGACAAACTTTTTTTATAATCTTTTCGTACATATTTTTAGAAAGTCTAAATGAACCTGTTCCATCATATTTAATTTTTCAAAAGACGACATAGTAGCCGCATGTCTACAAATTGGAACTATTGTCCTATCATAAAGTTAAAGGTGAGAGTCAACAGGCAAATTAAGATTTTTACGTTCTTTTATTAAGAAGGTACCTAGCCTGCATGGCCTGGCTACTTAGATTTGTAATTGCCAATAAATATTTAAATGTTTATAATTCCTGACAATTTCAAGTTCCGAATCTCCTAATTTGAACTTCACATTTTGTCTATTTCTATGTTTATCCAGAAATCATAAGCTTCATGTAGCTTATGCTAATGATGAGTTTATTTTTGTTTTAGTAATTAAAGAATACGTCACGATTATTTTGCATATCTCTTGGATTATCTGCTATTAAATTTTTTCTTTCTAGATCAACCGAGATTATGTTGCTATGAAGAGCTGTCAAGACCTTACAAGGACAACTCAGTAGGCCTGTAATTTTTATGATCTTATTTAACTCCCTTGCTTTTGTGATTCGGTTCAATCAACCACGTATTCCAGCCTCTGGAGCAAAACACCTGCATATAAAGTCGGGTTAAAAAAAACAACTTTACAGAAAACGAAAAAAACCCAAACAAACAATTATCCTGTACATTTCAAATATTCATTCAGGATGATATCTTCACCAGGCGATTTTGGGGGGGTTTCAAATTTCTCATTACTTTGTTTATTTCCTCTGAAGAGATTGGTTCATTTAGTACTGTGTTATGTTCTATAGATAATGGTTCCTCATTTCACTTTTCTCGTCATTATTTTCATGGGATGAGTGTACCTTCCTAAAATAATCATAAAAGGTGTTCATTTTGATAGGTATGTTCTCATTTGCTTTAGTCCTATTGTTTATTAATGACCAGTATTGTTTTGTATTTTCTTTGTTGTTGCAAGTTTCTTAGTTTTTCTTGGGATGTCTTGTTTGCAAATTTTCAGATTATTGTCGTTTAAGTTTTACTAGTACAAAGCATGTCATTCTGACTTTGGAATGCTTTAAATGGTAAATGATTGCTTACTAGTATCATATTTATATCTAGCTGACTTGCATTGTCTCTCAAATAATGGTTTGCTATGTACTTTATTAAGATATATTTGTTTATTGTTCCTATTTTGCAAATGTTTTATTAGTACTGTCTACAAGAAGTTTTACAATTTTATCAGAAATCTCAATTACTTTTTGTTTATCGGCATTTGTAATTTCAAGTCATGTAGTTTGGGAATTAAGGTTTCAACTGAGTCTCTACTAATTCTTGCTATGAACATATTTTTCTTATCAGATATCCACATACTGTTTTAATATATATATATATTGCCTCAGTTGGCGAGGACTACATTATGAATGTCAGATAGCATTGGACCAAATCATGAACACAACATTGTTTGATGTAATTCAACCTTTTGCAGTGGTAACTGTGACCCCTGTCCCAGGCACATCCCACCAGAAGCCTTAAAAGTAGATGCCACAGTTACAGCAAACACCTTGATTGAGTTTATTCCATACCGTTCTTGGACTTCTTTCTCAGGAACAGAACCATGGAGGCGTTGTATTACCTTAATAGTTTGCGGCTTGTATTTAAGGATTTTATATAGCTTCTACGTTTAGAAAAATGAAAATTAATCGACTTTTATTGTCTGTAAATCCGCTGCGCGGTTTCTTATCTGTGCTCGGAGTTGTCGGTGATTTTCCGTTTCTGACAGCACAGTCATCAATAACCACCGAATACAGTTTACTGATCGTGATGAGACTGCTTTGTGCCGCTGCAAGCAGTTCTGAATGAAAGCATACTCGTGATTGTAATAGTATCGAAGTTGATTTGCTAGCACCAAAAGAGACACTGATTACTATCAATATAGTCCCGAGAATACTTTCGATTGGTGCATCTACAATGGTTGTTATGGTTGCAGTTCCAGTCACACCAAGACCAATTGTTATTGTCACAGTAAGACTGCAAATAGCATCTGCGACCAAACACATATTTAACTATTATCGCTGTTTTCTTCGTGATATCATCTCGCTGCTATTGCCCTGCTTCGTTTAACTTTTAACTTCGTTAATATTGAGGATCCATCATTGTTCTTCTATAAATAATAAAATCGCTTAGTACAACTGCACGACTCGTCCAGGTGCATTACACACAGACACTTCTACCCAAATACCTATTTTACTGGTACAATTGTCACACAGTTATAGAAAATCTCTTCTTGGGGAATATTTAAATTTCCGACAACTGCGTTCTGGGGGTTTAGCGCCCTTTTCATTTAAAAACACACCGATTACGCCTAAACCTTTTACAACTGACGATCAATTTTACTCAATAACTGGTTCCCGAACAAGTGCGACCTTGTTAAATAACAATCAAAATCTTTCTTTTCCCAGCTGAGTCAATGTGATTGTAAAATATTTGTGGTGAATGTAACCAGGGTGGAAACAGAGGTAAATACCACTTCTCCATTGTAGAAACAATCCCAGAGTGTTTTTTTTTTAGCTGGTGATGCATATTTTTGTTTGGCGTTTTCACGTGCTAATACTATTACACCCGTTTTCAGTGACATCAGCCAGATTCTTTGATAAAGTGTCTTTCAACTTGACAAAACTATCTTGAATATACACGTTAGTTGTTTTAAGTTGCCAGTTTTGTCTTAAAAAATCACAAGGTCACATGGTTCAACCCAACAACCTTGCCGGTAAACCCAGTCGAATCCGCTTTGGTGGCACACCTGTTCAGATCCACATCAGAACCGTGTCGTCGAACTGAGTAGAGTCCGTAAATATTAATAGACATTTGAATGATATAAAACATATTCAATGTGAAATTAAGATTGGTCAAAGATATGATCTTCTGTTTGTTTGCACCGGGTAATCGAAGACCTCTTTCAGATGGTATGCGAAGACTCGTTCCTAGTAATTGAAGGCCTTTCCCTTTTTATACGATCACCCACCGCCTTTATCAGATTCATCTCTGATATATTTCCGACAGCCCCTAACGCCGTAGTTTTTGCAACCGCTGGAGCCGCTGCTGCCAACAATGCCTGAATGGCTGCCAGGAATGGAAATATTTCACCAATATTTTGCATCTGTGTAACCTCAGATTTGAATAAATTTAATGTTACTGATGTATTGTTTTATTTGGCTGCATTAAGCTGAGGAAGTTGTGTTTGGGCCAATTACACAGGGACAGTTCCGGTGAAGAAAGTTTTAGTGTGACTTCACAGTTGCATTTTACTGCGTTTTTTATTTTTCGAGCTGATTTTAAATAAGGTCGACCTTAATTTCGTGATAAGACATTATTTAAATGCATAACAAGTTAAATCATGAATTCTGTGAAAGAAACTTCATTCACTCCTAACGTGTCAAATATGATCTTACTATGCTCTTGACTATTATATTGATTTACATTTTGAAGAGCCACAAACACATGTTTTGGCGCGGTATAACCATGTTGACTACCTATTTGCCAAGTAAATTTTCCCACAATACCAGTTGGTGGGTGTGCGTCTATGGTGTGTGAGGAGAAAACGACAGCATTGATGTGGTTCCCGACTACGTAAACGATAACAAACGTGATTCTTTAGTCAGCGAAGTGGTTAGCACAGATATCTAAAAAGTTAATGATGACAACTCAACTTTATCAAGAGAGCCTCCTGTACGCCAAATTGCATAGTTGGCGTTGTTCTTACGAAAGAAGTTGACTGCATTTATCTCCAAAAATAACCATGCGAACATCTCCGCAAA
Organism: Megalonaias nervosa; assembly: GCA_016617855.1. Lineage (NCBI taxonomy): Eukaryota > Metazoa > Mollusca > Bivalvia > Unionida > Unionidae > Megalonaias > Megalonaias nervosa. The sequence continues at coordinate 11,407 of JAECUM010020445.1, read as the reverse complement.
AACCAAATATATGACTGAGTGGTATCGCACAAGTAAACCTTAATGAAGCAATAATGAGTTTTGATCGACGCTATGCAAACCCAAGGTTAAAAGTCGGGTTGGGACTTGTCAACACGACGGAGTGAGTATCAGCGTGCGGATCAAAGGAATCAGTATGAACAACAAGGGTTATGTACCGTCTATGATCTGCATTGTTTGTTGTATCTTTGACAATCATAATTGTTGGTCCAGCTGTTCAAATGTAATCATCGCTATATTTGTCAATTCCAATAACTGTCGCAGCTACGTCGACCTTGTCAAGAATTAATTTGATTTCCTTTCCATTGATGGAATAATGTTCAATGTTAAACAACGCCAACTTGGGCATTGGCGGGGCAATTGGCAAGATCGGTCTGTATCAGTTTTCATTCAATTTCCAAAAATGCCTCACATAAAAGGAAACCCTTAGACTCGTCTTGAACTTGCAATTATATTTTAATTGCATAGGGTCTCTGGTCGGATATGAGTAATACTGAAAACCTGTTTTACTTCGATCCACTAACACAGGCGCGCCCATGTTAAATGCAGAATCAGTTTTGTGACATGGTCTATAAATTATTATCTTTTGTCTAATATTTTTGCGTGACGGTCTGCCGTCCAAGTCAACTTCACATTGCCAGATTTGCAATCACTGAATCTGACAATCGTTGCTGAGCGGCTTCATTAATGATTTTACCAACCTCAAACGGCCTAGTTTCTGTCGATTGTAGTGTAACCGCTTATGGTGGTGCTCGCGTGACTAATCGCCGTAGTTGATCCTAGTTCTTATCCACAACAGCAGTTTTGATGCTATCAACGACTCGTATTACAACTTTCCTAGTGATTGATGCAACACGAAGACACGAGCACCTTTGGTGCGCCTGTGAATAATATATGAACAACATCACCGAGGACATTTCCGTAATATGCAGCGTAAACGCCCACTTACGACTCATTATTACAGGTAAAACCCGTTATAACACGATTCGTTATAACGCAATTCCGCTTATAACGCGATGGCAGCATGGCTCCCATTTATGGTGACCTCTCTTTTTAACATCCTAAATAAATGCTCTCGGAAAAGCCAATTATTCGTATCCCTTGCAGATTTTTAATCTCAGCACTGCGTTTAATGTTGCCTTAACTTGACCGTGCACCGGTTCAAGCCATATTGGCATGTAAACAATTGAAAACTGAAGTATATTTGATGTCTGATGAAACCGGCAAACAAAGCAAACGATATATAATCAAGAGGTTAGTTACAACTACTGACATTGAAATTTCAATGGACATTTTCTAATGGGAAGTTTTCCGAAAAATTTGTTAACGCGATCCCGCTTATGTCGCGATGTTATTCTTAGGACTCCAAGCATCACGTTATAACGGGTTACACCTGTATATTTAAATGTTTATCTCTAATGTATAGTTGTATTGTAAATGTTTCACCACGCAGATCTACAAAGTATCCGTGTTGATCCACAAGGGTAAAACGAACATGTATCAACCGATTATTATGACATGGAAGATACACAGGTGCCGCAAATGTAATCAATATGGTATCACAAGCTTCCACAGTTGGTGAAAACCCAATAGCATATAACCATGAAGTGCCACGCCCGTCGTTTCAGATCTGCTTTCATAACTACCACTGACAGCGTCATAAGTTAAAGTGATATGTGTCGTTGAAGTAATTCTGACTATGTCAGGCGCGATATGTTATTCCATGCGCAAAACTCTTTTATCATCTGAAGTATCGTCAGGCCAACCTAAACTGAACTTATTGACGATCGTTCAATATCAAGAGATTCTATAGCTATGACAGAATTGAGTGTGGGCTCTTTGGCACGTATAGAAATTTTAGAGTCTCTTGTGGTCACAATTTGATTCTTCCTCAGATTTTTTCATTGATCGATTTCATGTCATACGTGCCAGAGGTATGCTCAGTATTATGCCAGGCGGTGTCAGTGTCTGCCGAAAACACAAATGAGTTGTTTGCGGGGAGACCAAAAAAGCGGCTGTGACCGGATATTAGGCCTACTGTAATAAACTTGCAGCGATGCTAGTGCGATCTCAAATGTGCATGACTCACCAGCAGTAACAGGTGCATAAAAATGTTACACTAAATTATAGTTTCATTCACAAGACTGATCATTGAGGTAACGCTCAGTGTGTATTTACAACAACATGTTGCGTCGCAGCATATATTTCACGTAGCACAAAGCATTTCAATTGCTTCAGAATTCATCATCGGTGTACGCACTTTGTTCGTCGTATACATCATTGATATCTTCAACAAGTTCATGCATCAGCGCACGATATGTATTTCTGCCCATAATATCACTGGTGAACAACTGCCGAAAAATCGATGCGGCATCATTGATGACTTCTGCTGCATTGTTGCCCGCACGAAGAGATCCCACAATTATTTCCAGTTGATCAGCAAGGTCGTTAGCTTCATATAGTCCACCAAGGCCTTTCTTTGTGAGGGTAATTTTTAGTACCTGTTGTTTTGCTAAGCTGTTTACTTGTTCGTTTGTCCATTCTGATTATTCTTCCATTGGGTGAATTTCAGGAGCAGGTTGTTCTTCTGGTGCTTTTGAATATTTTTTCCGTATAACTTTTATTGATGGAGGCGTATGTGATTTTGGTTGATATTGGGCTGCTTGATCCGAATATTCTTCTGTCCCAGTTTCAATTATTGTACAATACCAGAGGCTGATTCTTTCCTGTGTAGGAGTATTATAAAACGATTCATCATAAACTTTGTTTCATTATCTTTTCCGGCTTTAGCCAAAACAAGTGTGTAATTATAAGACTCAAACAACTCACCAGAGGCTTTGTTAGACCCAGTAAGTTGTCTGTACACCCACTTGATCCATACCTTTTTTATTCTGTGATGGTTCTTTAATCGCTAAATCTTTCCAGTTGGGGGTGGGGCTGCACGTATGGGGTTTTTAAAGATCCACTGATCATGCTCTTCATTATAATGTATTTGCTTTGTTAGCAGCATTGAATGGTACCTGGGTAGTGGTGGACGTAATTCTTTGATGGCTCGCTTTTCAAGTTCTCCCACATCTTCGACTTCAGCCGCCACCTCTGGCAGCGTGTAACATTTTTTTGCAGTTGCTTGTGTGGCTTTTTTGATATCCTTGGTGCGCTTAGCTATCTTACGAACCGGACCCGCTTCTTCTTCTGTTCCCGTTAGCGCTGTCACTTGTTTCGCATTTGTTCGCGTTCCCATTTCAGTATCCTCGGCATGTCCAGCAAATTCCTTTGTTGGTTTAATCAGAGATGCACGTGTTTGTTCAAAGCGCGCTGTGAGGTCTTCTCGTGCAATTTGTCACGACTGAAACACATCTTTAACTTTTATACGGCCTGCTATAACAATACGTATCAGTTACTGGTGTTCAGGAACGGCTTTACGCCGTCGCTTCTCATGCTCTTTTATGACATCACTAGCAGACATTTGATCTGATTGTCAAATTGATGCATCCAAACCCGCAAGATATTTACTCCTGCAGATTTCAGTCAAATCAATGGTGAAAATATGTGTGCGGGATTGGCTTGATTTTCAAGCATTACATATTGTACAATACAAAATTGTTTTCGTTTGCATGCTAGGCGCTTCACTGATGGTGGAAAACAAATTGATGGTGGGTGATCCTTTATCACTCAACGCATTTTGAAAATCTTTGACAACATATAACAGGGCTGGTCATTTAACTTACAACCGATCCCATTTCAACCATCATAAAATCCAATTCATTAATAGTTGAGTCTTACCTGATACAGCGGGGCCAATGATCAGTGCACGAACTGAGTTGGGAAATATATTTCCATGCTTGGATAGTTCCTGTGCTGCCTGCGAGGAAAAGTCAATGACGGTGAAATCTTTGATTTCTTTTTTAAAACTAAAAGCATATGCGAATTTCCTTTCTCTTCATGCCATTAAAATAGTACAGTATATAATACAATCATGTCTTCATATTATCGACGATGTCACGTACCGCAAATCCTACTCGATTTCAAACACGTAATGGACGAGCAGCGATTACTGGAACTTGTAACAATTCCACCATCAAATATCGTTCAATCGAAATTCAAAGGCTGGGTCAGCGATGAGCCTTCGAAGTTTGTCTTGTTCACTATCACGGACAAGGTCGACTCGAATCAGTTTGCACATTTCTCCATGTTTTTATTTTCCGAACACAGCATTATGCTTGAGCTTAAAAAAGTCTTTCTCATACTCATTTGTGGCCTTAGTTCTCAGATGCCTATTTATTTGTATATACGGTGCCATCCAAGAATGCTGGCGAAATTCAAGCCCTCCATGTATCTTGGTTACATGCATACCCAATCGCAGATACAGCTGGACGTATTGTAGGTGGATTGTGTTTCGTCCTACGACTTGTTACTAGTTTGGTGTATTCAGTTTATTTGCGTCCGGATTTATCGACCATCGCGCACTGTTATGGGTCAAAAACGTACGAGGCACAGACAAAGCTTCTGGCGCTAATGGATAATCGTTGCTTACACCGTGAAAATTTTCTGAATATTCTAAGATGAACTTCAAAGAAGCATCTGTGACGACCGTTGATGTTGTAATCTTTTATGTGTTTTTCCACATCAGTGTGTGTGGGATCAATCCAGTGAAACCCACCAACCAGCAACGGTTTCATTATTGCCCAATCATAACAGTTATTTTGATCTAGATACATGATGTAACTGTTAGCGGTGCCATACCCGCCCACGTTTGGGTTGTTTACACGCGCATATCTGTGACTCGCCATAGAAATAACACCACGAAGTGATCGCTCAATAAATAGATGCTAATCAATATCGGTATGCAATTACAACTCGATTTTGGTTTTGGACAACAATGCATCCCAAGCAATTCCCGCTGATGAAAAGTAATGTGCAGGATCCAACTTGTACACGTGCATGGCAATGTCATGAAACTTTCCATACATATCAGCGAGCAACGACACATTTGTACAAAGATACAAATCGTTATTGGCACCATGTTATTGCAGTCGACTAACAAAGTACGTGTGCCAAGAATCCGTTACTGACGTCGCCTTTACAGTTTCAAATTGACTTTCACTTTTCACAATCACCAGCTCAGACTTGGTAGTCTCCTACGTATTAAAGAAAATTTTTCTGTGAACGTGGACTCGAACCAGCAATGATGTGTTTGATAGCACGATGTTTTAGCTTTCATGACCACTGTCTGTTAAGTTAGTAAATGAACACTCTCGTATTTCAAGTTAAGAAATTTTTAGAAAGCACAGAAGTAATCACCCCACAGTCAGCTAATATCGAAGAATTCTCGATTTTAAATTATTATTTCAACAACATTATTATGCATATTCACACATTGTCCCTTGTAATGGTAAGTACACGTAGTCGAGAAATAGTAACTTTAGACCAACCGGATATTTCGTCAGAGTGCTTACTAGAAATTTTCCGGGTAATTTTCGATATTAGTAAAACATATTTTGTTATAGCTCGGTGCAGATTGAAGCATTATTAATTTCGCTTAGAATGGTAAGAGCGTCGAAAAATATATTGATAAATTAAATCAAAATATCTTACTCATTCTGAATTTTCTGGCATGCATATTAATTATATCTTCATCGAGTTATGACTTGCTTATATATTACGCAGTGTAGTACGTATAGCTAGGAAGTATTGATTGATTCAGCACTGCTAATAGTAACCGCTGTATAATGATACCATACGCAGCCTCAAGAACGTGTCTGTGTTTGGTCACTTTCATAAATTAATCATCCACGGATTGCACATAGTAGATTGCTTGCCATGCCATGGGGTATAGAGGCTGTGGCGACTATTAGGACCCAAAAGGCAAAAAAGGCAAAACCCTTTTGACACTCCTTCTCAACTTGTTGATTTGCCTATCAGTTTGACATATCCGATTCTTGAGTTGGCTCTACACATATTCCAAGTAATACAAAGTTTTAACGTGCAATTACCATAGTTATTTGGAATCTTTCCGTCACAGATATGTCTTGTCATAGCGATCTCATTATCACTGAAAGTAATAATCAACTGGCTGACTTGGTTGAGCGCCTCGACACAACCTCCACAGCATATGGTATGGAGATTGGCGCCGAGAAAACCCCCAAACTGATGACAAACAACACCAGTGGCATCAGTGCAGAAATAAAGGTAAGTGGACAGAAGTTGGAAAGAGTCACAAGCTTCAAGTACTTGGGATAAATTATCACAGATGAGGGTTCCAAACCAGAACTACTTTGCAGGATTGCCCAGACAACAGCAGCAATAACAAGGTTGAGACCAATATGGAAAGATACCAGCATTGCTTTTGGTTCCAAAATAAGGCTGATGCGCTCGATTGTCCTATCCATCTTTCTGTATGCTTGTGAAACATGGACGTTCACATCAGATCTACAAAGAAGGATTCAAACCTTGGAAATGAGATGCTACCCCAAGATCTTGGGCATCTCAAACATTGACCATGTAAATAACGAAGAAGTCTACAACAGGATCCAACAAGCCATCGGATCCTATGAAGACCTCTTGACCACTGTAAAAAAAAAGCGCAAACTGACTTTGTACGGTCATGTCTCAAGATCATCTGGACTGGCAAAAACAATCTTGCAAGGCACAGTATGATGGTGCAGAAGAAGAGGCAACAGAAAAAGAGGTGGGAAGACAACATTAAAGAGTGGACAGGCATGGGATTTGGAGATTCCAAAGGGCAGTAGAGAACAGGGAAAGATGGAGAGAATTGGTTGCAAAGTCAACTGTGGTACCCCAACGGCCTCTTAGGTTAAGGATTGATGATGATGATGATGATGATGATGATGATGATGAATAATCAAATAAGATTTGAACAAGATAATCAGTGTTGTCAATAGTGGTTGATAATGTAATAAAATCATCACTATCTGAAGTCCAGCTATTCCAATCAAGTAGCAAGAATATATGCTGAGCTTTAAGAAATCTAATCGGTAGCCCATCTTCAATTTCATTAAAAGCATCTACTGATGAATATTTTGAACGCTCTGGAGGTATATAAACAATTCCAAATATGAAATCAGTTTTCCATTTTTAGCAATTCTTTTGAAACTTTAACCAAATATATATTCAGAACTGTTCGATATCAGTTTTATATATTTACTAACTTATTTTCTCATAAGCAGAGGCATACCATCCGTGGTACGTTTGCAACTGTGTCCAATTTTCAATCCATCCATTTTTAGCAATTCTTTTGAAACTTTAACCAAATATATATTCAGAACTGTTCGATATCAGTTTTATATATTTACTAACTTATTTTCTCATAAGCAGAGGCATACCATCCGTGGTACGTTTGCAACTGTGTCCAATTTTCAATCCATTAATCTCATGATTTTCAAAACAAACTATATTCAATAGTGACAGTTTGGTTTCAACAAGAGATGTGCTATTTAGTTTGCTAATGAAATGATTAAATTTAGGATAATTTAACTTATTTTTTAAACCTCATACATTCAAACAGGAGACGCTGATATTACCTTTGTTTTAGTTTTGACATAGGTCGTCACACTGAGCTATTTGCTTACAGTATTCACACTGGCAACCCTAAACAATAGATATTGCTTCATTTCGTGGCATTCCTACCTCACCTATTGTGGTCATGTTCGATATCTCGTTGTCATTCACGGGCGAGGAATTTAGCACAGTTTCCTTGTAAGAAGGAATCTGGATTGTTTAATCGGCTTCAGTTTTGCAAAGTATTCATGTTGTTCTGTAGGTAATGTTCATACCCTGCTTTATGCATGCCGCATGAATCGCCGATATCACACCCGATATCACACCCAATGGTTTGCACGTCCTAATAACTCATGTCTGAGTCGGATAACGGCGCAAATCTAGCTATGGGTCAAAAATCCAAATCTCCGATAGGAATGGGAAAATGTTGAAGATAAGGGCTCGATAAATCACAATAAGAGATTCCTTTTTGTCCACTTTTACTTTAAGCAGGTAACAACGATTGATTACTTCATCGTCAATATTGTCCTTTTGCATTTCTAAATTGCTAGGTGTCGTCATGCCTGCAGTAAAATACACTGCAGTTTCAAACGTGATCCATATATGTGCCGAAGGCGCAATCATGTCAGAGTAACGCGTGCCTGAGGAAAAGAATAATCTTTTTTCGTTGCATGTTCGTTACTTACCATTTAAGCTTTATAATGTGCTCTCGTACTATTAATGATTGTCTATCAGCTTTTGGAACACTGTTCTTCACTATGTATATATCGATATTGTTAACCGCCAATCTTTGGATTTCTGTCCAATGTTGCTGTGTCCAGCGAACTACCTATTTTCATAACGATGTCGCCTGGTTAAAAGAGCATACCGTTGCCAGCAACAACATAGACTAATGTCATGTTTGACCTTGATATATAGTCCTGGAATTCTGTCATATCGTTTGAGTTGTAACATTGCTGTCCTAAAGTGCAAAAGCTCCATCAACAGTTTTGGATGGTGTCGAAACAGACTGTACAATATTTGTTCTGTTTCCATCATATATGCGGATTACATAAAACCTTATAAACTGGTTCAGTCTTGCTCTTCTCTCATCTGTTACCGAGTTCCGGGTTGCCGTGTGGTCTAACGCTTTAAAAGTCACACACATCTCATCTCTGATCGCCTAGGTTCTGTACAGCCTATCATGTACAGGAAAATAGCGTTAAACTCCTCAAACCAATCCAAACCAAATGCTGTTTCGCAGAAGGGTGAACCAGGTTGCCGAATGGTCTAAAGCGCTCGTCTGTACAGTTCACTCACACACCTCACCTTTGTCCGCCTGAGTTCGAGTCTCGGCTCGACCACCTTAGGTTATCTGAGAAAGATTGCCAGTAGCTTCAGGGGTCATTGGTTCTTCGCTGGGTCTTCCTCCACCAAATATAATGGCCACCATGTATAGCCTATCTTGTGCCAAATAATGGCGTTAAACCTCACAAAACGAGACGAAACCGATCTTGCAGAAAGAAATGTGTCCAACTGTTGCCACACTTTCCTAGAACATGGTAATTGAACCCAGTCCCACATCTATCCAAAGCCATACTTGGTAAATGAAACATATCCCACATCCATCCAAGGCAATACATGGTAATTGAAACCAATCCCACATCCATCCAAGGCCATACATTCCCATTTCAATTGTCTTAGCATTATAAGTTACAGTCATTTCCGTCTTTCAGTAACAAAAGCCATCCTCGGCAATTAGGAAATATGTTTTGTTAAGGCCAATGGGGTTTTCTTGTGCATATATATCGAACCTCTATTTACTGGTTTTCCACATCCTGTCTTTGTTTCTTTCTCTATATTTCCTCCGCTGCTATATCATGTTGATCTGCACGAGGCTTTACACCTATGGTATTTTGTAGTGTGATTTAATCTGAAATCGCTAAAAGTATGCTATGAAATCAGCGATCACTAAAACGACAAGATATTACATTTTATTCACATTGTCCACTCCTCAGATCTAATCGATCTATGTTTTTGATTGAAATTATGTGACGCCCAATATTTAAAGATGTTTTCTTTCCATTGATGTTATTGTTTTGAAATTTTTATTTCGCCAAATGTTTTAAATGTAAACCACAAATCGATCAGTCACTGATGACATCGTTCAATGGGAGTGTTACGTACTGTCATTCGTTTAAAAACAAGTCGGACTTTACGTGCTTTAGGAAGTTGAGTCAATGAGCACATTGTGGACGGAACGTTTTTGTTTTGAACAGCGTGGACAGAGTTTTGTTTGAACATCGTGGACAGAGTTTTGTTTGAATATCGTGGACAAATTGATTTTGAACATCGTTTACACAATTAGTTTTGAACAGGGTGGACAGAATTTGTTATCGTTTCAAGAGCTGGATTAGGTTAGTGACAGGTAGGAAGATATTTTTTAAAAAATATGATATCAGCAACAATGATATTTCGCATTTATCTGTACTATGTTTGTGTGTCTGTTTTTGTAATTTAGTGTGCACGGACTTTATTGGTCCCTTTCAGAGAATCATACATTGATACATGTGTGTGAGTTGCACCACGTATGTGTAAGAGTTTCTCTTTAACTGCCTAGTTTGACATACGCAGTCCATGAACAGTTTTGGTCGATATACGTATGTATGTATGTATGTATGTATGTATGTATGTATGTATGTATGTAATATATGCATGTATGTAATATATGCATGTATGTAATATATGCAAGGTAGTGGGTAATGGATGTCCCGATTTCTCACTCATACATATCTGCCTTCCACTACCATGCCCTCCACGACAGAGGGTAGACTGCAAAGGATTTAATTTTTTTATTGTCTGAAATGGTTTGCCGTAGATTTCTACAGAACTCATCTTGGACATTGAGAAAAAAGTAGTGTTAACGAGTTTGTGAATAGTGTTTAAAACGCTGAGATAGTTGAAACGGTCTTAAATTTTGACTAAACTAACTTTTTAAACTCTTTTGACAAATTTATAACCAGTTTCATGAAGTTAATAGCATCCCTGAGTTACGTCAAATCTCATTTGAAAGATTTTAAAAACATTTTGGAAAAAAAGTTCTATAAACGAGATTTAACTCATTGAAACGAGATTTAATGCACTCACATAAGTTCTAAATTGGTTCAAACAACCTAAAAAGCTTTCAAATAAGTTATATAATTCTAAATTGGTTCAAACAACCTAAAAAGTTTTCAAATAAGTTATATAATTCTAAATTGGTTCAAACAACCTAAGAAGTTTTCAAATAAGTTATATAATTCTAAATTGGTTCAAACAACCTAAAAAGTTTTCAAATAAGTTATATACTCCTTGAAAGACTTTTGAACTCGTTTCAACAAGATGTTATGTTGCTCGAACAAGTTCTTAACTCCTTGAAACCACTTCAAACTTTATTTTAAGGATTGATAAACTCGTTCCAATGACTTTAGTTTATGGAATATCCTGAATTCATAGACTTGATGCGTTGTCCGAACGATGTCCAATTTCATTCCAGAATGGTTTAAAGTCGTTAAAACTAGATATGAACTCGATTAAATAAGTTACAGGCTCCTTCAAGCGAGCCTACAAACTCTTTAAAGTTATATTTAAGGTAATTTAAACGATAGTCACACTTGCTGAAATGAGTTTACAAGCACGTTCAAAAGAGAAGTAAAGTTGTTGAAGCGAGATTTAAATTCTTTTAAAGAAGGACAAACTCATTCAAACGAGATTTACTGTCGTTTCCTTGAGTTTTTAACTCGGATTTTTTAAAGCCTGGCAGCATCAAACCTTCGTAGATGTAAAGTGCGCCTCCTATTATAACACTAAGTGTACGATTACAGTTAGGATTCCTTTAAATTAATTCTTCAGC